>CABHPR010157416.1:10829-65197 GCA_902168415.1 Peromyscus melanophrys | reverse complement strand
TATCTTCTAAGGATAGAAATGAAAATATGAATAAAATTTTAATGCATAAAAGTATTTACCGTAGTGTAATTATAACTGAAAATGAATTTAGTATTCAATTATAGCATAAGTAGTAATTTGTGATAAACCCACATTAAATTCATGACTTCCATATGTAGTCATGAAAAATAATTTTATTATAGAGATATTTGTGAGATGATAGTAGATATAAAAGATAGAATATCAAATTGAACATGCTCATAAACTATGTTTTATAAATAATATTTAAAGGCCAATTAAGATGGATAGGAATACAAATAATGTTTTTGCTTTTTTTTTTTTTTTACATTTTATTTCTTTATTTTGTGTTTGTATGTATGTGGGCACATGTGTGTGACAGCACATGTGTGGGTGATCAGATAACAACTTTCAGGAGTCAATTTTCTCTTTCGATCATATGAGTCCTGGGGATCCAACTCAGGCCAATTGCCTTTACCCCACTGAGCCATCTCAGCAACCAGCCCTCTTGGAGGTTTTTGAGACAGGATCTGGCTATGTAGTCCAGGCTGATGCCTCAGCCTCCCAAGTGCTAGGATTCCAGGGATATGCCACCACAAAATATTTGATTCTATTATTATTATCATTTGTCTATGTTTTCCTTGTTTCCCAAATTTCTTGACTATTTTCTGGTCTTTAGGCCGGTAGAACTTTCTCCCTTTTCTACAACTTCATAGTATGTTTCTGGTTGTGCACAAAGAGGTACAGTTTAGATAATGGCTGACAAACAATACTGCACATATTAGATAATTATACATTAACTAACCCTGGGGTTTTTATAGATGTCATTATAACTTTGTGCTTTAATATAGCTATTATCTTGGTGTATGGTTGCATTAATCAATAGAGTTTAAGATTGAAATAACAATTTTACAGCCCGGTCCGAACGGCAGCAGGGCGCTCCCCGAGGACAGCCTGCAGGACAGATGCTTCACAAAGCGGCTGCCTTCAGCTCCATTTGCCACGGGTCAGATCTTTCTCTTGCTCTCTTGACCTTATCTGACTTCTGTATAGGTTCTTCAACTCCAATCTGGTTCTCCATCTCCCTCAGAGCTCTCCTCCTGACTTCTTAATGGCCTGCTCTCCTCCTGACTTGGTAATTTGAAACCTTGGTGCAGACAGAGCCCATGCTGGGATTTCCTGAGGCTCTGAGTTTGCTTGAGGACCTGCCCCAGTCCTCCTGGCTTGTCCCAGGTCCCTAGAGCCCCTGTCAACGCTCCCAGTAAGCAAGGCATACACTCCTGGATTAAGCTCCTTTCTCAGTTCACAGGACAGTCTCCTGGAGCTGTCGAGGGCCCAGTGATCTGGCACCCTCCTGTGGCAGTGAGTAGGTGTGCCTTGGCTTGTGGTAAACTTGAGCTTTAGAGCCTATGACCTGTTCCAGGTGCCCTCCTGTGACAGTGTAAAGGGACCTGCTATCAGGTCTGGGTGAGCCCCGCCCACTTCTGCCAGACCCCTAACCATTCACCACCTGTCGTTGGCTGACAGAGAAATTCAAAGAAGACCTGTCTTCTCCTCACACAAATGTATTTTATATCAAGATAGGCACTTATTTATTTGTGTGTGTGAAAACACACAAGGCATGGCTTCAATGAGGAGATCAGAGGACAGCCTACAGGAATTTAAAATTTTCAATTAATTTATAGCCATACATTGGTCCAGGTGTCAATTAAGCTGGGTTTGGTGGCACTTAGGAGGCAGAGGCAGGAAGATCATGAGTTTGAAGCCACCTGAACTACGTGGTGAGTTCGAGGTCAGCTTGGATGTCATTGGGAAACCCTGTCTCACTAACCATAAGAGAAAGAGGAAGAGGAGGGTGGAGGAGGAGGAGAGAGCTAAAATCCTAAAAGACTTGAGTCCTCGGTTCCAGTTATTCCTAAGACCCAGGAGCCTCCTCTCCTCCAGGCTGGGTTTTGGCATCAGACCTTGCAATACCCGCCCCTTTTCCATCTACTTGATGTGGTTTCCTTTGACTTGCAATGCAGGGGCCCTACTGAAACAGCAACCAAACAGCGTGCTTTTGAAGAGAGGCAACGCATTAATAGCTAGAGCAGCATCGGACAGAATGTTGATGAGCTATCTGATCCAAACTGTTGGTTACAAGAAATTGTCAAATTACTAGAGACATGTGACTCCTAGGCCAGTCAAAAGGCAGACTCATAAAAATTATGTATATCAAAACCTGGGCCAACTGAGCCAGGAAACCTGCAGCAGAGCACTAGGGAACAGCCATTGTTTTCTCTCATGGGGCCTTTTGACCTCACAGTGAGCCGGCCTGCCCCCCACCCCCACCCCCACCAGCCTTTTCAACCTAGTCTTACACCTGACTGCAGAAAACCGGCCCCTCTAGCCTCTGCGCCTCTATAGCCTTCTGGTTTTAGCACGGAACTGAATTGGAGCGTCCCTTTGTGTCTCTTACTGCAGGTTCCCAAGAGAGAAGGCTTGACTTCTGCTTATCTTTTAAAACCAAAGCACACAGGGCAAAGGTTGCTGGATATGGTTTATAGCCACACATTGGGCAGGTATCCAATTAACTGTGATCGTGGTCATGTGACTCACTGCCCACTTAGTCAGGTGGATCAGTAGAATTTTTATCAGAAAGGGATATGGGCATGAACGGTCATAATTGGTATCTCTTACCAAACTGAGTTAAGTGTAATTTAAGCCCTAGCCAATCAGAAAAATTAGGCCTGTCGTAAACATGGGCAACCCACTCCCCAAAGGCTCGCTCTAATTATCTCAGGTTGGCAAGAGAATTCACCTCTGGTCCTTGGAGGTATGTAGCCATACTCTACCTCATCTCGTACCTTCTGCAAGTCCCCAGACCCACCTGCACCTGCCTTAAACATTCTGCAGTGAGCTAGATGACTCCACTCACTTGGGAGTCTATTAATTTTCTTCTCCCCTTAACCACACTAAAGACTTTGCTTAGTAAAGCATTTTGAAGATTTAGAAAGTGACTGTTCAGTCTGCTCAGGATTTATATCCCAAACAGATGTGCCAAGAAGTCATAGGAATCAAACTGCTGTTCTGTGAGTAGAATAATATATTAACTTGCTTTTTAGTGGTTTCGATTACACAGCTGTACAAATTGCAGTGGAGTCTTCAAGCTAAAGATGTTTTTATGTAAAACACATCAGCCCTTCAGGAGGAGGTTTCAGCACAGTGGATGCATTGGAGAACAAGAACACATCCCTGTGAAATACTTCTCTTTACCAGGAAGAGTCGTTCAGGTAGTTGAGCGATGGTGGTACTTAGCTCACCCGAAAGGACTTTCTGTCCTTCATCACAATAACTGAACTGAGCCAGGATATGCACACCTTTAATTACAGCACTCAAGAGGCAGAGGCAGACGGGAATCTCTGTGAGTTTGAGGCCAACCTGGTCTACTGAGTGAGTGCTAAGGACAGTCAGGGCTACAGAGAAACCATGTCTCAAAAAACAAACAACAAACATAAAAGGAACAATAAATGAACATAGAAGCCAAAGCTGTGATGGGGGTGCACGATGTGTCCGAAAACAAAGATGGATGATGCAGAGTCAGGGAGCCTGGCCCTGGAGGAAGCACTACAGAGATCCCCAATCACTACCCCAGAGCTCCCCATCAAATCAATAGAGGGAGGCATACTTTAGCGTGGGTACCTAGGATTTCCACAAATTAAGTTCAATAAAGTATGAGCTCATTGTCTTAGCTAGGGTTTCTATTGCTGTGATGAAACACCATGACCAAAGCAACTTGAGGAGGAAAGGGCTTATTCGGCTTACACTTGCCTATCACTGTTCATCATCACAGAAGTCAGGCCAGGAACCCAAACGGTACAGGATCCCAAAGGCAGGTGCTGATGCAGAGACCGTGGAGGGGTGCTGCTTACTGGCTTACTCCTCATGGCTTGTTCAGCCTGCTTTCTTTAGAACCCAGGATCACCAGTGCAGGGATGGCACAACCCACAATGGGCTGAGCCCTTCCCACACCTACCACTAATTAAGAAAATGACCTACAGGCTTGCGTACAGCTTTCAATTTTCTCTATTGAGGCTCAATTGTCTCTGATAACTCTAGCTTGTGTCAAGCTGACCTAAAACTAACCAGGACACTCACTATAAAAAAAAATTCATCACCAGGGCAGGAGAGATGATTCAGCGGTTTAGAGCACTTATTGCTCTTGCAGAAGACCTGGGTTCAATTCCAAGTAACTACATGGCAGCTCACAATCTTCTGTAACTCCAGTTTCAGGGACCTCACAGCCTCTTCTGGCCTCTGTGGGTGCCAGGAATGCACATAATACACAGACATACAGCAGGCAAAACCCTCATGCACATGAATTATAAATAAATAAATCTTAACAAAAATCATCACTACATAAGCCACATGAGTTAGAATCTACAGACTTGACAATTTCATATTCACAAAATTGAATAATTTGAAATAGTTATATAGACTTTTTTTCTTTCTTTCTTTCTTTTTTCTTTCTTTGTTTTTTGAGACAGGATTTCTCTGTAGTCCTGGCTGTCCTGGAACTCTTTCTATAGACTAGGCTGACCTCAAACTCAGAAATCCAGTTGTCTTTGCCTCCCAAGTGTTGGGACTAAGGCATGTGCCATCACACCTGGCTTCATGTACGTATGGTTAAATAATCTTTCATGAACCATTTTTAAAAGTCAAATATGGAGTGCTGGTAAAATGGTTCAGTAGGTTCACCACAACTGACAACCTGAGCTCAATCCCTGGAATCCACATGGTAGACAACTGACTCCCACAAATTGTCTTCTGACCTCTATCCGAGCATCCTGACACTAGTGTATCCACCTACACACACACACATACACACACACACACACACACACACACACGTACACACGTACACACGTACACATGTACACACACATAATTAAATTTATTAAAACCTAAATATGCAATAAAATAGAGTTAAGAAAAGGAGCCGGGCGGTGGTGGCGCACACCTTTAATCCTAGCACTTGGGAGTCAGAGCCAGGCGGATCTCTGTGAGTTCAAGGCCAGCCTGGTCTACAAAGCGAGTTCCAGGACAGCTAGGGCTGTTACACAGAGAAACCCTGTCTCAAAAAACAAAAAAACAAAACAAAACAAAACAAAACAAAAAGTAGAGGACCCTTAGAATGACCAGAAGGATCCATGAAAATACCAAATAGAACATTTGGGCCCAACAGGTAGAGATGGAGTAGATATGAATATTGTCTTAGTTAGGGTTTCTATTGCTGTGAAGAGACACCATAACCACAGCAACTCTTTTTTTTTTTTTTTTTTTGGTTTTTTTTCGAGACAGGGTTTCTCTGTGTAGCTTTGCGCCTTTCCTGGAGCTCACTTGGTAGCCCAGGCTGTCCTCGAACTCACAGAGATCCGCCTGTCTCTGCCTCCCGAGTGCTGGGATTAAAGGCATGCGCCACCAACGCCCGGCACCACAGCAACTCTTATAAAGGAAAACATCTAATTGGAGCTGGCTCACAGTTTCAGAGGTTTAGTCCATCATTCTCATGGCAGGACATGGTGGCATGTAGGCAGATATGGTGTTGTAGAAGGAGTCGAGAGACCTACATCTTGATCCGTAGGCAACAGGAAGTGAGCTGGGACGCTGAGTGTAGCTTGAGCATAGGAGACCTCAAAGCCCACCCCCAGAGTGATATACTTCTTCCAACAAGGCAATACCTACACCAACAAAGCCACACCTCCTAATAGTGCCACTTCCTGTGGGGGCCATTTTCTTTCAAACCACCACAAGTGTAAATATTATAAAATTAATAGCCAGACAGGTGATGGCACACACCTTTAATCCAGCACTCGGGAGGCAGAAGCAGGCAGATCTCTGTGAGTTCGAGGCCAGCCTGGTCTACAGAACAAGTTCCAGGACAGGCTCCAAACCTACACAGAGAAACCCTGCCTAGAAAAAACAAACAAAAACAATAATAAATAAATAAATAAATAAATAAATAAATAAATAAATAAATAAATAAAAACTCTGAGTGTGTTTGAAAAGACAAAGACATTTGAAAGACCCATAGAAGGAAGCTGGGGCATCTTCTAAGAGCCAGCAGTAAGCAACTATAATTTTTTTCTCTCAGAAAGGATGTGGAGACCGAGGCAATGGCTCAGTTGGAAAGAACATTTGCCGTGCAAACCTGAGTTCAGGTTTGATGTAGCATCCACAGAGCTACATCAAAAGCTGAATGTGGCTGCCCTGGGACCTGTAGCTCCAGCACCGTGGCGGACAGAGACTGGGGGATCACAGGGGTTTGCTGGCTGCCAGCCTGGCTCCAGGTTCAGTAAAAGACTCAAGGAAACAAGGAGGGAAGAAAATGATAGGACAGTACACCTGAGTCCTCCTCTGGTCTCCACCTGCATATGTGAGTGTAGACATACTCCATACAATGTGCATAGGACACATACATACATGCACATGCATGCACACACACTGAGTGCGTGCACACAAAACCATGCTCTCTTTAAAAAATAAAATAAGAAAGAAAGGACCTAAGACAGCATATTCGTGCTCTGACCATCCCTATGTATTAATTACTATTATTTTTCTTTCACAGCAAGGACATTGGTTGAAAGGGAAAGACCAGTGTCCACCAGATAGATGGCTGCAGGGACACAGTGTGAACACATGGAAAAGGCAGGTCCTAGAACCACTCTGGGTATAGGTAACAACACAGGCGAATATTAGAAACTTATTTCTTTCTCTTTTGAGACAGGATCTTATGTAACCTGGGCTGGCCTCCAATCCTGATCCTCCTGCGCACCCCCACCCCTCCAGGGGCTGAAATTGATGGAGTAAGCAAGCCACCATACCCTGCTCAAAACATGATGAGTCTGAGTGAAAAAAGAAAAAAAAGTAGCAGAAAATACTTTTATAAATAGAATTTCACAAACTGAATAGTACAATGCTTAGAAATACAGGCATACACAATTACAATTTTTGTTATTGTTTTGAGACAGTCTCATTTGGTAGCCCAGGCTGACCTGGAACTCGCTCTGCAACCCAGGCTGGACTTGCTAGGATTATGGGCACTATAACTAGCTTAAACTGTTTTCAAAAGGCAAGAGAATGATATTTTTACTAGATTTTCACAACACATGTTTGAAAATCATTGGTTAATCCTTGTGATTCCTGGTAAAGGACTCTAATCCAGCTCTCGAAACTACCTGCTGATCTTTTAAGCCTTGTGTTTGATTCTAAATCAAATCACTTTCACAGCGGTGAACACTATCGACAGGTCAAGGCATGCTGCTATTAGCACTGCCATTTTCTGACTGTGGTCAGGACTTGGTCCTTGTCTACAAGGATAGCAGAAAGGAGGAGGCAGAGGACACAGAAGAAAGGAAAGCTGCCTTGACTGAGGGGTGATGGGTGAGCCTTCAGAGGGCTGGTGGAAGAGTCATGCTGTGAGGGCTAAGCCAGTGATCCCCAGATGGCTCAGCTGCCCCAGGTCTGAGCAGGAGGTGTGTGAGAACCTGCAAAGCTCGCAAGCAAAGGGTACATGGCCACCCTGGCTTTGCTCGCAGTGTGTTCCTGGGAGAGCTTTTGAGAGCTCACTCCACTGCCCTGGAATCTGCACGATGTGTCTGTGTATTCACCCACGGCCCCTCTTTAAAGTTCCTCCTGGAAACTCATCTCCCTTGGGTTCCTTGGCTGCAGTTTCCCCCTAATAGCTGGGACCAGTCCACCGAGGGATCCTACCAATTTTCTCAAGAACAGACGCCATCCAGGGGCCCATGTGATGTAGGGGATTTCCAGGTGATAAAAAGAACACACTTGAGGGGTTTCCCAAGGATGTTTTTTAATTTTTATTTTTTTATTATTATTATATGTGTGTGCGTGTGTGGGCCGGCACACGCCACAGCATGCATGTAGAGGTCAGGGGACAACTTCATGGAGTCAGTTCTCACCTTCCATCTTTATGTGGGTTCCAGGGATCAAATCCAGGTCATTGGGCTTACATAAGCACCTATACTGGCTGAGCCATCCCACTACCATTGACCTCAACAGTGTTTCAAATCAATCAGACTCTCTGTGGTGCCCTGGATTCTATAGATAGGATTCTATAGAATCCTGTGCTCATCCATGTGCTCCCCAGCTTTACATGTCTCAGGGCTTGCTTGCTCAGGGTCAGTGGAAAGGGTCCTCCCAATCACCAGTTCCCTGCCTCTTCATTAGCTTCTAAGCATGAGGGTTGGACTGACCTGGCAAAGCCTCCAGTTTCCACCAGGTGGATTCTGATGGAGAATGTACTGAGCTCCTGTCGCATAAGGGCCGAGCTCCTTGTTGGGAGCTCCTACATTAGAGTCCTGATTCCCGCCAAAGGCTGGAGTCCAGGATTTTCCTAATGCACAACAGTTCATCTCTGCTTTAGCATTGTGTAGGCTGTTTGCCTTCTGGAAGAGAGGTGCAGGTGCGCATGGCTTTGAAGGGAAAGCTGACGGGAAATTCGAGAGCGAGGCACTACGTCTCATGAAACACGCCAGGCAGGAAAGCAGGAGATCACGCGAGCTCCTCCTGGCCCCAGACCAACAGAAGGCCTTTCAGTTTCTGGTGAATTCATGAAACCGTTCAGTTTTGGTGCTGGGCTTCTGCTCTTCTTGGGACAGAAGTCTCTGTGTTCTGTCAAGGAGATGGGAGGAGAGCAGACATGGCAGCCCTGAGATCTAGAAGGGAACCTTTGTATCGGAAGCTCCCGTTGACCTTGGAGGCCACTTACGAAGGGGATTTTAAAGAGATGAAAGTAAGTTTCCATAAATACCCGTTGGTTCATCCTCTTTGTTTTCTAACAGAACACTCAGCCAGGAGAAACTCTAACCTGTTCTTTCTTCCCATCCCTTCCCTGTGTAGAGTCAGGACCTGTTGAGCATGAGCCAGCTGGAACAGGATTTCACACCGGCAGCCATAGCAGGGGCTCACGGCTGCTGCGGCCTGGGGCTACAGCAGTGGCCCCCCCATAGGAGTCCTGGACAACTGGGCTTGAGTTCCAAAGCTCTACCAGAGAAGCAAGATTCCTTGATGTGTTTCTGACCTCAGGTTGCATGGACTGGGATTAGCCAGGAGGTCAAACACCAGGACCGAGTAGGCTCTTCACCACACAGTGGCCCTGCTGTGGATGCAAAAGCCCGGACTTGATCACCAGGGCTAGGAGCAGTAGGAGGTGTGGCAGGAACTGTTTATCCATACCCTGGGGTGTCCCAGAGACAGCTGGAAGAGGCTATCCATCATTGATGTTAAATTCTTTGGCAAATATCCAAGCAGGAAGTCACCAGGTCTAAATCCAATTCTTGAAAGTGACCTCTCTGCTCCAGCTCTAGCCTCTGGCCTTGAGGACAAGAGGGAGCTTCTTTGGGGGGTTCTGCTGCCCAATGTTCCCCTGCATGGATCAGGATGATCATGTCTGGATTGAGGCTGGGTTTGCAAATGGGACACACTTGTCTATTAGGTCTGATGTAAACATCCCCTGATGTAAACATCCCCAATGGAACAGATGGCCACATAGGCTGGTAACAGTGTCCTCAACTGGTCCAGGAATATGATGCACTTGGAGGTGCTGTTCTGCCCTCCGCTCTGGCTAACAATGTTGCTCCTGATGCTGGGCCCATTGGACTGGAATGTGCAGGGGGTGTGGAGGCCAACGGCCTCTTGCTTGCCATCCTTTCAAAAGTTCTCCCAGGAAAATCCCTATCACCCTCCATGCTGCCCTGTGGGCCTGTCAGCTGACCAGGCCATCTCAGCAATTCAGGAGTCAGGAAGATTGATGCCAGTCTCCTGGTGGGTCTCAGAAAGCTCCCTACTGCAAGATAGTGGTGGAAGTCATCCCCGGCCTCAGTTGCTTTTTGTTTTCAATTGAAAAACAGAGCTGGAGAGTTGACTCAAAGGTTAAGAGTGTCTGTTGTTCTTGCGGGGGACCCAGGTTTGGTTCCCAGCATCCACATGGTAGCTCATGACCATCTGTAATTCCAGTCCCACGAGATCTGATGCCGTTTTCTTAACTCTTTGAGTACAGGAGACTGTAGTTGTGTTTTGTTTTGCCTTTTTACTCTTTTGGCTCTTCTGCTCTTTGGTTCTTTTGTGGTGCCCGCCACCCAGCTCCCAAATAAATACTTGGAGGCTTATTCTTTCTTATAAATGCCCGGACTTAGCTTGGCTTATTTCTTTTCTTGACTTAAAATCATGTCTACCTTTTGCCTCTGGGCTTTTACCTTTCTCTATTTCTGTATTTTCTTTACTTCTTTCTCCATGGCTTGCTGTATAGCTGGGTAACTGGCCCCTGGAGTCCTCCTCTCCTTCTCCTCTTTTTGCCTCTCAATCTCCTCTCCCCAGATTTCTCCTCCTATTTATTCTCTCTGCCTGCCAGCACCACCTATCCTTTCTCCTGCCTTAGTATTGACTGTTCAGCTCTTTATTAGACCATCAGGTGTTTTAGACAGGCACAGTAACACAGTTTTACAGAGATAAACAAATGCAACATAAAAGAATTCAACACATCTTTGCATCATTAAACAAATGTTCCACAGCATAAACAAATGTAACACATCTTAAAATAATATTCTACAACAGGGCATGCATGTAGTGTACATACATACATGCAGGCAAAACACTCATTCACATCAAATAATAAGATAAATAAATCTATATAATGTTTTAATTAGAAATATTCTAAATTATTTAAAATTATAATATAATTACATTATTTTCCCCTTCCTTTTCCTCTTCCCATGTATCCCTCCTTGTTACCTGAAAAATCATGGCCTTTTTTCTTTAATTGATATGTTATATATGCCTAAATATTAAATACAACCTGCTCAGTGGCATGAGATTTTCAGTTCCAGATTTCTTTTGCTCCGTCCTGATGGAAACAAGTATTCACACAGTTCTTTGTTGTTGTTGTTGTTGTTTCAGAACAGGGCTTCTTTGTGCTGCTCACTCTGTAGACCAGGCTGGACTCAAACTCACAGAGATCCACCTGTGTCTGCCTCCCCACAACACCCCTGAGTGCTGGGATTAAAAGCATGCACTACCACTTCCTGGCTTGGTATTAGAATTTTAAGGTAAGTTTATTTTTCTCAAATATTTTGAGCCAATTAGCACAATTTTAGAGTGAATAAATGCACCTAAGTTCCTATGACAGTAAGAGTTATACACTAAACTCTACATAGATGTATTTGTACTGGACTAAATCTACCTAACACTCAAATTCTAGTTGCCTTTGTATGTGCATAGTGTGTGTATGTATGCAGGTATGCATGCTTATGCATGAGCATGTGGAGGCCAGTGTTGAACATCAGCTGTCATGCTCCATGACTCTCCACCTTAACTTTTTGAGACAGGGTCTCTCACTCAACCTGGAGCTCACTGTCTCTGCTAGGCTGGCTGGTCAGCGAGCCCCTGGCATCCTCCTGCCTCCACTTCCCCAGAGCTGAAGTTACAGGTGCACATCACCATACCTAGCTTGTACATAGAGCTGGGGATCTGAACTCAGGTCCTCAAGTTTGCTCAGCAAGGACACTGAGCCAGCTCCTCAGCCCCTACTTATTTTTTAAAGTCTGTTTTATGCAAATACATCAGCAGATATTTAAATAGTTTCCAGAAGGTTTTGGGAATGCCCAAACCAAACTTCCAACAATTAAAAAACAAAATCAAAATTTGTCTGATATTTCTGAAGAGGGCCAATTCTTTGACCTGACATTGCCTTTGTTTTCAATCATTATAATAAAGTCAAAATTACTTGATCAATTTTAAAAGCTTTTTCCTACTCTTTAAATTTCTTTTATACTTTAAGTATGTGGTTACTGCTAAATGTCCTGGAGCTGAATGAGTTAACTGGAAATAGCAGTGAGTTCACTTGGGTGAGTGTGTCATAATAGAAGCCTATATCATTTTACCAAGTTAAAGTTCATAAACTTTATCCCCCTTAAAATTCTACCAAAAAACCCTCTCTCACATTATTAGTGTGTGTGTGTGCGCGCGCGCGCGTGTGTGTGTGTGTGTGTGTGTGTATCTACCTCTGAAAATTAAAATTAATTTGTTTTCATAGGAGCAAGCCATATCAAGAATATATTAGGTATTATTGATTATGAGTTGGAAGAAGTCATTTTTTTAATTGCATATAGTTTTTCATTTCATTGATTAATACAATTGGAAATTACAATTTCCTAGAAAAATAGAAAAGATTTTTCCCAGAGATGATTAAGACAAACTCTCAATATTTCCCTATTGACTATACATTTCCTAATATGGCCAGTCTCCTCTATAGTGCCTATGGAACTCTTGCAAGTCGTTTTTTTACAATTTTCTTTTAAAATTGCAGTCGTTAGGAGCCAGGGAGAGAGCTCAGTGAGCAGAGCTTCAGTGCCAAGTCTGGAACCTAAACGGTAGGAAGAGAATTGAGTCCCATGAGTTGTGCCCTGACCTCCACACTTGTGCCATGGCACATGTCCACCCACATGTATAGACGTATGCAAGTATACACAAACAAATAAGTGCATATAAATAAGATAATAAGCTGTTAGTCTAAATGTGTTTGTGAATGTAGAAGCATTTGTCCAGGGGCCCTTAGGATTCTTCAAACTTAACAACAACAAAACATAATATAGATGTGTGTGTGTGTGTGTGTGTGTGTGTGTGTGTGTGTGTGTCTCCATGACATAGACAGAAGGATCAACTTGTGCAGAGAGAATCGAGAAGACCAATTCACTTCCTGAATCTGGCTGCCTCCTTCCAGGAGACCCCTTCGTCATAAATTTAAAATTTCCCAATTAGTTTTAATTTACTTCAGGCTGGTTTCTGTTACCTGCATCAGGACCCCTAAAATGTGTATTTATGTTGAACTATGTAGTGATGCATAATCATTCACTCATTGTGTTGGCCCAGGAGATTCTCAGCTCATCTTATTGCTCTCTTACTGATGTCAGTTCTTTGGCTAGTCCACAGCCATACACCACCCAGAACATGTACCAGTCTTGTCTGATCTCAGAAGCTAAGCAGGGTCAGGCCTGGTTAGTACTTGGATGGGAGAATCCTTTGGCTAGGCCAGACAATGGTGGTGCACACCTTTAATCCCAGCACTTGAGAGGCAGACAGGTGGATCTCTGTGAGTTCAAAGCCAGCCTGGTCTACAAAGCAAATTCCAAGCCAGCCAAGCCTCCATAGTAAGATCTTGTCTCAAAGAGAACAAAACAGAAGGAAAGAAGGAAGGAGGGAGGGAGGAAGGGAAGGAGGGAGGGAGAAGGAAGAAAAGAATCCCTTGACTAAGGAAAGATACCTAAGAACGGACCAAACATTCTGCCTGAGGCCAACCTGGGGCCTAGCTGCCAATCCTGCAAAGCCCAACAACTTGGAGACATTGGTGAGATTTCCCTACTGATCAACCTGTTCAGCTGAGATCCATTCGGGAGAGGTTTCAGAAGCCTACAGCCTGCAGTATGAGGAAACAAGATGAGCTGAGGAGTTGGCTAGTGAGCAAAACGCGACCCGAGAATGCAAGAGAAGGAGCCGTCCAGCCACCGAACCAGATCACCAGAGTCATAAGCCCATCCTACACCGACTGGGAACAGGTAAGGCCCCATCTCCGGACCGGCAGACCAGGTCTCTATCCCCTAGGCCCCAGCCATCAGAGCCCCAGGGACCGGGCAGCTACCTTTCCCTGCTCTCTCACCAAAAAAAAAAAAAAAAAAAAAAACCAGCCCCTGCGAACCCAACAACCACTGGAATCATAAGCCCACCCTACACCAACTGGGAACAGCCATTGGAGCCCCAGGGACTGGACAGCGGCCTCTTTCCCTGTCCCCTCACCAAGAAAACCATCCCATGCGACACCAACAACCACTGGAACCATAAGCCCACCCTGCACCAACTGGGAACAACTGCTCCCTGAGACAGAACCCACTAACACTGATTGGACTAAGCTGCTCCCGGAGAAACAGAGTCCAACAGCACCGATTCGACCAAGAAACACCTAATGAACCAAGACTAACAATTAGAACAAGAGAGGCACCTTCAGACACAGACACCGCCTGCACCAAGAGAAGGAAGAGATGAGTAGACGCCAGTGCAAAAATACGGGCAACAACATAAAGACCTATATGACAACACCAGAACCTAGTGATTCTACACCTGCAAGACCTGAACATACCAACGCAGAAGAAGAAATCAATCCTAAAAATGACTTTAAGAAGATGATAGAGGCCCTTAAAGAGGAAATGAAAAACTCCCTTAAAGAGGAAATAAAAAATTCCCTTAAAGAAATGGAAGAAAAAAAAAGAAAGGTACCTAAACCCATGTGGTGTGGCTTCTGCCACTGAACAAACACACCCAACGAGGAGCATTCTTTCCCGAAAGCTGCTGTCTCATCACTGGGTGGTCCACAGGAGATAAAGGAAGAGTGAAAGGGTTTCAGAGCCCCAGATCCTGCCACACTAGGAGAATCTGCACCTTTGAAGACTAACACCGAAACCGCACGCTTAGCTTTACGACTTCCTTCTCTCCAACACCAAGATAAAAAGAAAAATATACACAAGTCAGTTGGTGTTATCAGGAAGTGATCTTTAGTTTTTTTGAAAACACGATGCTTGGGGCACGAATTGAACCGTTCCTGTAATGAATCAATACTCAAAAGGAGTAGTACAGAAACTTTTCTTGCCCCAGGCTAGTAGAAATACGTATAACTCTATCGTGTGTATTCTTCACAATTTTTCTTTCGCATCTACTTTGTGGGGTGGTGTGTGTGTGTGTGTGTGTGTGTGTGTGTGTGTGTGTGTGTGTGTGTTGCTGGGGATCCAACTTTGTGCTTCATGTATGCTAAACGTATCCTCTGTCACTAAGCTGTACTCTCTCTTTCATTGAAAACCCATTCTTTCCCCTGGACAGCTGGGGTGGTTTGAATGAGAATGATTCCCCCTAGACCCAGATGTTTAAATACTTGGCTCCCAGTTGGTGGAGTTGTTTGGGTAGGATTAGGAGGTGTTGTCTGGCTGGTGGAAGTGTATCATTGGAGGTGGGTTTTGAGATTTCAAAAGACTTGTGCTATTCTATACAGTGAGATCCAGGCCAAAAACAAAAAAAAAACAAAAGAAAAGAAAAGAAGGCGCCCCTGAGGGATAACACCTAAAATTGACCTCTGACACAAATACATACAAGTATGTTTATCTACACACACACAGACATGCACACAGACACATACATGTGCATGCACACAGACACACACACACACACACACACACACACACACACACACACACACACAAACCTCTATTTTCCTTGGCTGGTGACAACTTGGTGAACTGCTGCCCAGGTAACTGACAGAGTTTGTGAACTCACTGTTATTCAATAAATTCTGAGGTTGAAAAAAGACAGAAATGTGTCTAAATTCCTGACATAGCATGCTCACAATGTGGCACAAGCCTGAAGTCCCAGAAGTAGAGTCAGGACGATCAGATGTTCAAGGTCATCCTCCGATGCACATTAAGTTCAAGACCAGCCTGGGCTACGTGACACCCATCTTGTTTTTGGCTTTTGAGACAGGGTCTCACTCTGTAGCCCTGGCTGGCCTGGAACTTGTACGTCTTACATCTGCCTACCCTTCTGTGTGGTCCCCATAAGGTTACTACTTAGCTGACACTCATTCTGTCCACTCGGGCGCCACGCTGTCCTCTACCCAACCACTGAGAGGTGGCACACAGTAGGCTCTTCCACGTGGCGTTTCTTTTCCGTTGATATGATGAAATACTCTGACAGCAACTGGAGGGAAAGAGTATGTTTTACTCACAGTTCAAGGCACACATTCTGTCCTGGCAGCTGGAGCTTGGAGAGAAAAATGAATGCATGCTGCTGCCTAGGTCCCTTCTCCGTTTATGCAGCCCAGGATCCCAGGGAATGGCACCATCCACCATGGGCCTGGCTTCCCACTTCAACTGATGCAATCAAGATACTCCTCCACAGGTGTGCCCCAGAGGTTCATCTCCCAAGTGAGTCTAGATTCCATGAAATTGACCACAGCAAGCCTCATACCTGGCTGCTCTGTTCAGGGCTGGGCTGGAGTCCTGTCTCCCACAAGCCCTGTCTTATAGCGGAGGCTCAGGTCACTTCCTTTTGAATTACCTAATCACCTTTGGTGTCTCTGTGACCCCCTCATTTCCCTGGAGTTTGACCAGGTGTGTAAAGCCAACACGTCCATGCACCGGCCACCTCTCTTCAGATTCCTCGTCTCTGAATGTGTTTTCCCTGTTGGGGGGAAAAAAGTCTCTCTTGCTGTGCTTCCCATCTTTTCTGTATCAAAGCCAGAGTTTGCCTTTTAAATTTTCTCCCGAGGCAATGTCAGAACATCTAGCTATCCAAATGGAGGAGAGGCTAAAGGGAAAGGAAAAACTGAAAATAGTAAAAGGAAGTCATTAAAAAAAAAAAAATTAAGACAGTATCGATGAATCCAGCATGGTGGCCCTTCCTGGAAGTCCTAGATACAGTGGAGGCTGTGGCAGGGGGAATCACTGAGCCCAGGCTGGGCAACACATCTTAGAAGAAAAAAAAAATTTTTTTTTAAAAAGATATATGTTGGATGGGGCGTTAGTGTCGCATGCTCTCGGGAGGCAGAGACAGGTGGATCTCTGCTTAGGATGGTCTGTATGTCAAATTACTCTGATTGGTCAATAAATAAAACACTGATTGGCCAGTGGCTAGGCAGGAAGTATAGGCGGGACTAACAGAGAGGAGAAAAGAGCAGGAAGGTGGAAGGAGACGCAACCAGGACAAGCAGCATGTAAAGATGCCGGTAAGCCACGAGCCACGTGCCAAGGTATAGATTTATAGAGATGGATTAATTTAAGATATAAGGACAATTAGCAAGAAGCCTGCCACGGCCATACAGTTTGTAAGCAATATAAGTCTCTGTATTTACTTGGTTGGGTCTGAGCGGCTGTGGGACTGGCAGGTGAGAGAGATTTGTCCTGACTGTGGGCCAGGCAGGAAAACTCTGGCTATACATCTTAGAAGAAAAAAAAAAAATTTTTTTTTTTTTTAAGATATATGTTGGATGGGGCATTAGTGTCGCATGCCCTCGGGAGGCAGAGACAGGTGAATCTCCTTGAGTTTGAGGCCAGCCTGGTCTACAGAGTGAGTTCCAGGACAGCCATAGCGGTTACACAGAGAAACCCTGTCTTGAGAAATTTATATATATATATGCATTGGGTGGGGATGTAGCACAGTGGCAAGGAACTTACGTAGCACATGTGTGTCCCTAGGCTCAATTCCCAGTACCACAAATACAAATAAACAACAGATGAAACTCAGTGTATGGCCACACCGACCTCCTTCCCCTCATTGCCCCTTTACGTTCCTCCTGTCACCAAACGGGAATGCAGTGGGTTCTGGGGCATTGCTCTGTCTTTTCTCCCACATCTGTGTTGCCTGTCCTCTCCTGTCCTTCCTAGCCATTGCCACCCACCAAGGCGTCCCTGGCCATGGCCTCTTGAAGGAAACTGCTCGCTAAGTACAAACCGAGAAACTCTTATAGAGTCACAGGTTGGTCATGAAAGAGCTATGGCTGCTCTCCCGCCCTTCCACTTCCACCCACACTCTTTCTAAGTCACTCTAGCTTCCCCAGCCCGGGACCCCTCAGCTGGGAGCTCATGGAGAGCACTTCTGCAGAGCCTTGTGATGGAGGCTGCGTCTGGGGCAGAGTTCAGGTGTGGCAGGAAAACGTCGGGACAGAAGTCAAAACTCCCGAGCAAGGGTGAGAGCAGGGACTTCTTGGCCGCTCCTTTGGGAGCTCCGGCCCAGGGCAGAGTCTGGGTTATAAGGTCCTGGATGCCATCTTAGTTTTTCAGAACAATGGGATCGTATCACGTGCTGTCATTTGTTGGTCTCAAGACCACCCCATTGCCCAAAACACCATTCTTATTCTTATTCTTTTGTTGTTGTTGTTTTGTTTTGTTTTTCAAGACAAGGTTTCTCTGTGTAGTTTTGGTGCCTGTCCTGGATCTCACTCTGTAGACCAGGCTGGCCTCGAAGATCTGTCTGGCTCTGCTCCCAAGTGCTGGGATTAAAGGCATGTTCCTCCATCACCTGGCAACACCATTCTTCTTACCTTAACGCCTCTCTCCTTCTCACTTGGCCTTCACACCCTAACCGCAGAACCCATGATTTTCAAACCTTCCTCGATCCTCTCCTCCACTTCACCTCACTTCCCTCTCCTGCAGGTTTAGCTGTCCCCCTGGATTTCTGGAGTTTTCTATTACCTCTCTTTTACATCACTGGCCACACTGAACTTTCATCCATGGTCCTCAGAAGAGGCTAGAGAGCATCAGTCCTCTGGGTAGGGCCCACATCTGTTTAAGCCTGTGTTCCCATGGCACTCAGCAGAATGCCTTTCCACAGCAGGTGATGTCCAAGAATCAAACACCTGGCCTCACTCTGCAGCCGTTCCCTGAAGCCCAGGGCTCTCTAGGTGTTTATTTCAATTCCCTTGCCTAATTTGGGAACCTCCCTTGGTCCCTCTCCTGGCTTTCCCTCTACAGTTCCTGTCTGCCAGCCCTGCTCCCTGCCCCGTCTCCTAATTAAGCCCAGACAATGCGGCTACCCACTCTTTTGGCAGCTGCTGGTGGGCCCCTGCGCCTCCTGCTCTTCTGGTGTTTACATCCTTAGCTCTCCTGACAGGAGGAGGCTGCCCTGGAGGCTCACACTAACCAGACTTCACCTGTTCAGAAATGACAGGCACAAAGGCCTTGGAGTTCAGCTTCTTCTGCAACTCATCCCGCCCTAGAGGCTCCTCTTGGCACCGAGCCCAACACTAATAATATGGTGGAGAGGGGAGACGAGAGGGACACCTGCCTTGTAATCAGGGCGCGCTGGCCTTTTTATGTGAGTCGTCTTGGAGGATGCAAGACTTAACTTGTTCTAGATAGAAATCCATGTAATGATAAGCTGGGCTCTACTGTAACTTATATTTACCTTTTTGCTGACCTCAGAAATACAAAACTTGAAAGAAAGTATGCCTGTGAGGACTAAATACTGTGAATGTTTCTAGTCAACCAATGCCTAACAGACAACACACACACACACACACACACACACACACACACACACACAATATACTCACTTCCACTCCCACTCAAACACACTCATTCACATACATACACACTCACACACACTTTCTAGGGAAATTTTTCTAACCTTGACTCCTCTACAGTTAAACACACAGGAAACATATCTACGACATTTCTCTTGTGACACTCTTGGCTTTAGATCCATTCTTGCTGTCTGGATCCAGGCTCTACAGCAAATAAATGAATCTAGCTAGAAGGTCATTTTGTGTGGCAAGTGATTTTAGGATTTTTTTTCCCTAACTTTTCTCTCTCAGTTTCTCAAACATGGCTCCTGAATTTCGCTCCTTAGGAAAAAAATTTCCCCTAGGCAGTGTGATGGAGAGTGAGAAATAACAATGAAAACCAATGTGATTGTTGTGGACAGTATCTTTCTAATTTTAGAATCCCTAAGCTAGGTGCAAGGCCTCACAGTGCCTGTATTCTCAGCACTCTGAGGCAGGAGCATTACCAAAAGTTCAAAGTCAGCCCGAGCTCCAGAATGAGCTCCAAGCCAGCCCGAGATGACCTCCTCCCCTCAATAAAAAAGAATCCCCATATTATTGAGGCATCGATATAGCAACTGAGAGACCAGCTTCCCTTAGAAACCACAGCCCTGATGACGAGCCGTGAGCAAACACGGTTTTTGAAGGACTGATTCCTTAGAAATGAACTTGAAGCATCGGGGACGTGTGAGTCTTCCCTGTTCTGGGTGGGTTTGTTTTGCTTTCTCTCTGGAATGTGGAGACAAGGGGCGGTCACTGGCTGTGCACTGAGTGGCTGATCTGTAACATAAATGAAATCTGGATCTAGGATAACTCTGATGCTACAAACCAGCCCTAAGCGTTTGTCTTCACGTGAAAGATAAGCAGGCTACCTATTTACGCCATTGCTGCCTCGGGTGTTCAGTTTGGACATCTGAATCTAATCCTAACCACGAACAAGCCGGTAACACATTTACTGAGTTCCAAATCGACAAACTAGGATTTAAACATCCTTCTTCCTCTAATACATCCCCCAAAGACTATAATCTTCCCCATTTAATTTTTAAATATTTTCCTTTGGGGCTATAGTGACTGTAAAGAAACATGGGGAAGCCTCTGGAATGTTCATATTGTTTGCCTCTTGTTAGTTTTTTGGGTCCAGTCAAAACGCACTGAGTTGTACTTCAGACACACACCTTTTTTGAATGTATATTATATGTCAATAAAAAGTTTTAAGTAGAGTAGTACTTTTTGAGTAGAATTACTAAGGAGATAAAGAGTTTAAAAGGTGGATTTTTAGGAAACTGGGAGTTGGCTTAGTAATTTAGAGCACTTGCTGTTTTTACAAAGGCCCAGGTTCAATTTCCAGCTCCCATACTATAACTCACAACCATCTGTGACTCCAGTTCCAGAAAGATCGATGCCCTCTTCTAGCCCCCGTGGGCACCAGGCATTGTATGGTGCATATACATATATGCAGGCAAAACACTCAGGCACACAAATAAAAATACATAAATTTTTAAAAAGTAAATTCCTCCGAGAATCATGAAAATTCAATAATGAACAAAAAATGAAATGACAAATATAGATGATTTAACTGCTTTAGTTAAGCATCTCATGAGTACTTTTAGGGATCTGTCTCTGCAACAGACACCCAGGGCCACTACTACTATCCGGGCTCCTGCAGTTGTTTGCCAGACTGCCCTCAACCTCAACATCCCCCTGCCCCAGCCTCCTAGGATTCCAGGCACATGCTACCACGCCTTTCTGCTTGTGTTTATTCAACTATGCTATCAACCTTGTAGAGATAGCAACTGATCTGTTTTATCCATTTTGTGTTATGCGTATGATTGTGTGTGCAGTGTGTGTACATGTTCATGTGGGTATAACTGCACATGTTTGGAGGGCAGAGGTCAATGTTGGGTATCTTTCCTAATCATTCTACCTTGCTTTTGAGACAGAGTCCCAAACTGAATATGGAGTTTACCAATTCAGCTAGGAGGACTGGCCAATGAAGTCTAGAGACACACCTGGCTCTACCTCCTCAATATATTATATATTATAAATATAGAGCATATTTAATATAAAAATATATTATACATCATATAAAAGTGGTACACCCAACTTTCATTATTAGTGTGTGGTGTGTGTGTGTGTGTGTGTGTTTGTGTGTGTGTGTGCTATGTGGGTGCATGTGTGCTAAGGTATGCATGTAGAGGTCAGAGGACAGCTGAGAGGAGTTGGTTCTCTCCTTCCAACCACGTGGGTTCTGGGGATTGAACTCATTCAGCAGGCATGGTGGCAAATGCCCTTACCTGCTGAGCCATCTCTCTGGCCTCTTGTTCGTGTTTTGAGTTGAATTGCTAACCAGTAATTCCATACGTATACACACAGCTGCTTCCCACAGAGTCAGGCAAATGGTGGTTCTTTATGGAATAATGGAGTGAATATATTATAGGTTAAATAACCTCTCATGGACCACTAGGAGAATGTATTTCAAGTCCCAAACATCTGACTTACAAGTGAGCTTCTGGAATTCACTTGTAAATTAGGGGCGATGGGGGGCTCTTCAACATTAGCATTAATCATGAGCTACAAGGAAAATTTTAGGCAATTCTCTTCAAGCTTCAAAAATTATGTAAGTCTAAAACATAAGAGGGTGAAAATCATAATGCAATTATCACCAGAAACTATCAGAACCCTTAGCTACACTGGATAAAAAGAGTGGAACAGAGCAACTTCTTGATACTGTAATGAAAACGCAAACGCTATGACTAACGCAGACCGTATGAAAATAGAACATTTTCATTGCATGGCAAAAAAGAAAAGATGTCTGTGTCTTAAGCAATCAAAGAGCGAAATTGAAAATGCAAGCAACTGGAAAATGGTAGTGCATAGAAGCTCTCTGTTAAAATACAGTCCGACGGTAAATTTTCAATGTAATTTAAAATATACTCCTCCACGGTTTTCAAAACTTATTTAGATTCAAAAGGACAGCAATATCAGTTTGACATTTGTAGGATGCCAGTTTGGGGGTGCGTACACAGCGCAGGGTCCTTTCTGTTGAAATGTTTTCCTGACCAAAGAGTAAGCCTGGACAGCCATTTTTGCCAAACATTTCAGTCTAGGCTAATTGGACAATTGACGAGCTCTCGACCTCAGCCGCCCCACTGAGTGTTCTCTGAAGAACATGAATCAGTGTGCACTGAATAGGTAGGTCCTGGGGCTTCAGAAGGGCAAGTCGAGGTGAGGCTAAGGTTGGCATCAATGACTGAGCTTCACAAAAGCTAAAATTATGGGAGAGCAGAGACATGTAAATGGGCAGAGGAGGTCCACAAAGGAAAGAAGTACCCAGGCAGGGAAGGGCAGAGGCGAGAGGCTGGGCAGGAGGGCAGCTTAGGGCAATGATTTCTGTCTCTGAATTTCTGTCCCCATGAACTCTGGCTGATTTTGTTCCTTGTTTTCTAAGTTATCAATCATCTTAGAATTGAGGATTTAGTTTAGTGGTAGAACACTTGCCTGGGTTTGTTCCTGCACCAAAAATTAATGGACAAATTAATTAGTTAATCATCTAAAATTCCTGACCATGACCAGTACTCTACTTCTCATTTGGTTATTTTAGAGACTTATTTTTATTTATGCATATACCTATGCATGTGTGTGTGTGTGTGTGTGTGCGCGCGCGCGCGCGCATGCATGAACATATACATACATACATGTTAATCCCCTGGAACTGGAGTTACAGGTTGTGAGCCTCCTGAAGTGGGTCCTGGGACCCAAACTTCAATCCTCTGCAAGAGTAGCAAACACTCCTAACTGCTGAGGTATCTCTGTAGCCCCTGGTATATACGTATGTATGTATGTATGTATGTATGTATGTATGTATCTATTTATCTATCTATCTATCTATCTATCTATCTATCTATCTACAGACAGGGTGTCATGTATCCCTGGCTGGTCTTGAACTCACTGTGTAGGAAAGGATACCCTTAAACCTCTGATCCTCCTGCTCATGCTCCAAGTACTAGAATTACAGGCACAAATCACTTCTTCTGGTTAATGGCTTTAGGTGGTTCTGGGGATCAAACCCAGGGCTTCCTGCACGCTAAGCAAGCACTCAACCAATTGAGCTCCATTCCCAGCCTCCTACTTTTGACTTCAGTGAATAATTCTTCAGCATCTATCATTTGTCAGACACTGTTCTTTGCACTGAAGATATAATAGTAAATAAGAGAGAACAAAGTCGTGAATTTATTGGGGTCAAGTATGGTGATTACAATGTGTAGATAGACAGATAATTATAACCCAGTGTAGAAAGTGCAACAGTAGAGCAAAAGGGCAGGGTATCGTGGGAGAAGAGTGTCTCACAGTGAACCTCACCCGGCATCACTTGTAGGGGTTTAAGTGAGATTTTGTATATTGTAAGCCGAAGAACCTGTCCTTGAGCACCTTTGTGTTTAAATGCGTAGCCACCGACTGAGGAAAGGGCTCCGTGTGTAGTGTGTGCTGTGAAAACGTGAGGACTAGAGTTTGGATCCCTAGAACCCACGCAGAGTCAGGTGTGGGGGGGGCGGGGGTTGCCTTGCCTGGAATTCTAACTGCAGAAGATGGAGACCAGATCCCAGGAGCAAGCTGGCTAGCAAGACTAGTGGTATAGGCGAGCTCTGGGTTTGAGTGAGAGATCCTGCCTCACCGTATAGGGTGGAAGGGCCAGCGACAGTGATTCCTATTATCAGTCTTGGGCCTCCACACATTTGTACCCACATGTTCATCTCCACCCACACATGAATGTGCGCTCACCCACAGGCAAACATATAAAGAGATATGTATGAATGTCATACGCATGAAAATGGAAAAAAGAAAAATACATGTACATATTGCTCCCTCGTTTTCTCTCTCCTCACCAAGAGTAATTAAGAAAGCAGATAGCAGGACTGGAGTGAGGACTCAGTTGGCAAAGTGCCCGCCTTGCAAGTACGATGGCCTGTGTTCAAGTCTCTAGGACTCATGTAAAAAGGCACATGTAATCTCAGAGCTGGGGGTTGTCATGGTGCATGTAATCTCAGAGCTGAGGCTCACTGGCTAGCTACCCTAACCTAATTGGCAAGCTTCAGGCTAGTGAGAAACCCTGTCTCAAAAGAGATGGCTAGACTTTCTGAAAGTATCACTTGAATTTATCCTCTGGCCTCTGTTTACATGGGCACACGCATACACACATGCAACCTCACATACATGCATAAAACAATAAACAAATAAATTCAGAGTGCTTCCCTAGGTTAGTATTAGTTATGATGGTGCATGCCTATAACCCCAGCCCTTGGAGGGAGAGGCAGGAAAAAATAGGAGTTCAATGATAGGCTCATCTACATAGAAAGTTTGAGACTAGCCTTGGCCACATAAGACTCTCTCTCAAAAACCAAAACAACAACAAAAAATTTGGATACCTTCTCTAGGTTAGAGTTTAGGCTCCACCACCCACCTGCATATGACCTGATGCAAATTACACAACCTCCCCACGTGTATCCATTTTCCCACTTATCTCCTAGGATTGCCCTGAGGACTCAATGGGTAATTTACATACAGAGTATGTCTGACATTTAGTAAGTGCTCCACAATTGCTACCATTTTTATTATTGTTGTTGTGGCTGTCGTTAATCTATTTCTGTTGCAATTTGAGTAAATGTCAGCTGGGGAAGTCTGGTTAGTGGTGCTGATATGCTCGCCACGTTTGAGGGCTGGTCTTCAGCTTCATTGCTATACGTGGAAAGCAGCTGACACTGGACGTGGGGCACACACAGACCTGTTATTTATCACAGTACACTTTATTGTCGACTAGGACGGTCTGGTGAGTCAACTCTGCGATCAGACCCAAGTGGACCATTAATACAATCTCTTTACACGTAGAGTCAAATATAATCTTTCCTGAGAAATAACTTCATTTCCAGCCTGCTCTCTGGAAGTACACACAGACCACCATGGTTTCTTGGTACACCCAAGAAACGTCATCATCATCAGTCTTATTTTAGCGGTAGGTTTCTTTGGCCTGTCATTCTTGCTGGTAGATGATCTCATCCATCACGTTTTGGGTCTTTTCTAATTGTATTTCTCAGACAGAAACCTTAACTTCAGGTCTAAGGTGCAGTTATCCTTTATAGGAAAAGATCATGTCAACTCTTGAAAAATGGCTCTGTCCAATGTAAATTACTATGTGGGGCTGGAGAGATGGCTCAGTGGTTAAGAGCACTTGTTGCTCTTTGCAGAGGACCACCGGTTCCATTCCAAGCACCCAAATGGCAGCTCACAACAGACCAGAGGATACAATGCCCTCTTCTGGCCTCTCAGCACAGGCATGCATATGTGGTATATAGACATTCCTGCAGGTAAAACACCTATACACATGAAATAATAATAATAGTAGTACAAGTTTTAAAAAAACTACTATGTGCTGCCGGGCGGTGGTGGCGCACGCCTTTAATCCCAGCACTCGGGAGGCAGAGCTAGGCAGATCTCTGTGAGTTCGAGGCCAGCCTGGTCTACAGACCTAGTCCAGGACAGGCTCCAAAGCTACACAGAGAAACCCTGTCTCGAAAAACCAAAAAAAAAAAAAAAAAAAAATTACTATGTGCATTCAGCCATGATAAGATGAACTAACATTCTTTAAACTGAGTCTAGAATTGTCTTCTTCCCATCTTCTTGGAATCCTTGCCGTCTCGAGAATCCAGAGAGGCAAGTGTTTTAAGCATCGACTCATCTCCATGAGCGAGAGCGCTTGGCACTGAAGTATGCTTTAATAGCTATCACTCTGCAGAACAGATGTTTGTATGTTTCATGGGCATCATAAATATTAAGAGTGATGCTATACTGCTTGAAAAGCATTTTCCATTAATTGTTAATGCTCACTGTGTGGATAAAAGAGGGGAAATCCTTGGGGGGAAATCAAGTCCATTTTTATGTCTAACATTACAGTATTTCAATTTCAGGGCTGAAGCTGGGAGCATTAGTCTCTGATTTCTGGACTAGCATCTGAAAACTCTAATTAAGGTGACGTTCCAGCACCCCCTGTTCCACAGCGTCCCATACTGAGCACAGATTGTGTGGCTGTAATAGGAGACATGGTGGAGAAGGAGGGCAGGTGTGAATTCCAAGGCCAGTTCCTTCTCTTCCTGGCTCAAGAATCACGAGTTTACTTGGCCTCCCTGAATTTAGTTACATAACCTATGAAAGTTGGGAGTGATAGCCCCTATCTTGGAGGACCTTGTGATAATTAGATAAGAGGTATGTGTATGTTTTAGTCAGGGTTACTGTTGCTGCAATGAAACCCCATGACCAAAACAGCTGGGGAGGAAAGGGTTGATTTGGCTCACACTTCCACATCACTGTTCATCATTGAAGGAAGCCAGGACAGAAACTCAAATGGGGAAGGAATCTGGAGGCAAGAGCTGATGCAGAGGCCATGGAGGGGTGCTGCTTGCTGGCTTGCTCAGTCTGCTTTCTTATAGATCCCAGGACCACCAGCCCAGGGATGGCACCACCCACAATGGGCTGACCCTCCCCTATCAATCACTAATTAAGAAAATGTCTTACAGTCAGATCTTATGGAGGCATTTTCTCAATTGAGGTTCCTCCTCTCAGATGACTTTAGCTTGTGTCAAGTTGACATAAAACCATCCAGCACAATGTATACACAGAGAGAGAGAGAGAGAGAGAGAGAGAGAGAGAGAGAGAGAGACAGACAGACAGACAGACAGACGGACGGACAGACAGAGAAAGCTCTGAAGAGACTAGGTCAGTGTTTCAGCTGTCCTTAACCCTCTCTACATGATATCAGTGTGGGCTAATGTAATGGCTAATTTGTCTTCAAACTTTTGTCAAGGCTGCCGAGACTTTCTGCCCAGGGAGATTTAGCTCCTTCATTGATGTTCCATATGCAAGATGAATGTTGATTGATCTCTCCTACTCGCCCATGACATTTTTCCAACTGATCCCAACTCTCCATCTCTCCATCTTTCTGTCTCGGCCTCCTGAGTGCCGCAGGTGTGCACCTCCATGTGTGGCTATCTTTCATTTACTGAGGATCCGTGGGTGGTCTCCATTTCAATAAATTTACAGATTAGTTGAAGACCATATATGACAATATCACAGTAAGTGTTATAAAAACCAGGGGGAACTTACAGTTCTGTTCAGGTAAGGACAGAAGTGTGCAAGAAATGGGAAGCCAGGTATGGTGGTTCACACCTATAATCCCAGCATCCACGAGGAGAAGCAGGAAGCTGAGACCAGACTGAACGACCTAAGACCTGGTTAAACAGGAGTGATGGTGCTCACCTTTGGAGGCAGAGGCCGATGGATCTCTGTGAGTTCAAGGATAGCCAGGCTCCATAATGATATCCTGTCTTAAAGAAAAAGAAAGTCGGAAGGACTCTGGACACCTGATCAGGGATGTCACGAAATCCAGGAATGTCCAGATCACTCTGTTGTACCAAACACCTTACCTTCCTAGGGCAAGGTTAGTTGGTTGGGCTTATAGCCAAGAAGACAACACTCTCAGATAGAAGCAAGACACACACAGCCGTCCCCACCCCAAACAACACAAACCTCCAGCGCTGACCTCTGTGTGCTGACTGCTTTTGCCACGAGCAGCTGTAGATGAAGTCAACTGAAATTCTAAAATCAAATCATGCACAGCACCAAGCTGGTTCTTTTCCCTGGGATGAATGTTAAACTGCTGCAAAGTCTAAATTTTAAATCCTTCAGTATATTCCCCCAAAGAGTCTGAGTCAGTAAATTGCAAAGAAAATAGAAATGAGAAGGAAAATTACAGAAAAATGAGATTCCTGGGGCTGGAGAGATGGCTCAGAGGTTAAGAGCACTGCTTGTTCTTCCAAAGGTCCTGAGTTCAATTCCCAGCAACCACATGGTGGCTCACAGCCATCTGTAATGAGATCTGGTGCCCTCTTCTGGCCTGCAGTCACATATGCTGTATACATAATAAATAAATAAATCTTAAAAAAAAAAAAAAGAAAAATGAGATTCCTTTTAAAACAACTTGGACTCTGCATCAGCCACTGGGAGTGGTCAGCCTCCTTTATGTGTTGGTTTGGTTTTGGTTTTGGTTTTTTCTCTTTGCAGTATTAGGGTGGAAGTCGGGGTCTCCCCCAGGCTAGGCGAGCACTCCACCAGTGAGCTACAACCCTAGGCTCCTTCTCTCTATGAATATCATAAAAACACTGCTTTCTCTGTAACCCAACCCAATAAACACTTTAAACGTATTGTGTCCAAGCAGGCACTCAATTGTTAGGCTATGTCCCAGTTGCATTTGTCCACTTGATGCAACCTAGAGTCACCTGAGAAGAGAGGTCTCAACCGAGGGATAGGCCAGATCAGATGGGCCTGTGGGCACATCTGTGGGAACTATCTTCATTTTTTTAATTGACACAGGAGGGCCCAGCCCACTGTGGGCGGCACCATCCCTAGGCAGGTTTTCCAGGGCTGTATAAGAGAGCTAGCTAAGCATGAGTCTGTAAGTGAGCTAGCCAGCCAGCGTGTTCCTTTATGGGTCCGCCCTGACTTCTCTCAGTGATGGAAGGATAAGCCAAATAAACCTTTTCTTCCACAAGTTGCTTTTGGTCAGAGTGTTTTCTCATAGCAACAGAGTGAAACCAGGATTGCCTACATTCATGTTTCCACCTTTCCCTGGGAAAGGCATCAGAGAGAAGGTGACCTGTGGCTATCTCCAGGGACCAGACTGGTTTTGCAGGTGGTCACGTGGGCAGATGCAGGAGAAGGCGCTGAATAAGAACCTTGCTGAGGTGAATCAGGGGACAGAAAACATCTATTTTCTCTTCTTCCTCTTCCCGATCTCCTTAAAGGATCTGTGTGCAGCAGCTGAGTCTTTTTCCTCACTTTTCTATTGATTCGTCAGTTGACCAGGGTCAGGCTTCTACATAGACCACACCACAGGAAGGGCTCCATCCTGCAAGCATGGAGGATGCTGATCTAGTTGATAAGTGCGGTGGGTAATTTTGAAATCTTTACCTCGGTGGTTTTTCTGTTCTCTAAGGATTTCACTTTCCCGAGGTGCCTTCTTCCTCAGGCCTCTTGGAGTCAAATTCTCCTGTCTTCAGGATGCTCTTTCGGCCTCTTTCTTGGTTCTTCTGTCTTTCTCCAAGCTTCCTGTGAGTGCCCTTACCCTGACCCCAAGTCATCAGCCAAGTACACGGGCATCTCCCACATCTAGACAAGTGACTCCTCACTTGAGATTCAAATCCTTTATCCATTTATCTCCTGAATGGCCTGTAGGCACCCCAAGCTCCAAAAAAAAATGTTATCACAAAGTCTATATCTCCTGAAGCCAAGGATGGAGGTACACACCTATTGCCCAGCACCTGGGAGCAGAAACTAGAATGAAGAGTATAGTAAGACCCATCACACACACACACACACACACACACACACACACACACACACACACACACTCACCATTTTCTCTTCTAGTGTTACATAGCACAATAATGACACACCACTCACTCAGCTAACCATGCCAGGAACTTGGGACCTTCCTTCAGATTGTTCTCTCACTCCATCCTGACCATCCTAACCAAACAATATTTTTGGCTTTGGGTTTTTGGGGACAGGATCTCACATAGCCCAAGGTGGCCTCAAAATCCCTATGTAGCCAAGGATGATTTCCAGTCCCATCCTCCAATCTCTACCTCCTGAGCACCACACCCCCACACCCCACCAAATACGATGTTTCTAAGAACTAAATATTTTCATCACTGAAAAACATGTAAATAAACACCACATTCACTTTCCACTCTAGTGAGTGTGAAATGCACCGTTGTGTGCTTTTTTGCTCCAATGTCCTGCAGCCAGTGACACTGTCCACCTCTAGATCATACAGTGTTCATTTTCCCTAGTGGAAACCCTGACCCCAGTGTAGCATGAGTCTTAAAAGTTCTTATTAATAAAATCAAACCTGAGCCGGGTATTGGGGTCAACACTGGAAGGTCAGAGAGACAGAACAAGCCACAGCTATCTCACCTTGCCAGATCCTCAGCTGGTCTTGCTTCCTCAGACTGGAAGCCTCTGTGTCCTCATATCCAAATGACTCTCAGCTGAACTGCTGCTAGAAGCCAGGCCAAATGCTTCTCCAGGCCAAATGCTTCTCCAGGCCAAAGGCCTCTCCAGGGCAAATGCCTCTAGTTTCTGGTCCTCACGCTTTATATACCTTTCTGCTTTCTACCACCACTCCCTGGGATTAAAGGTGTGGCTTTCTGGGATTAAAGGTGTGTATCACCGTGCCTGGCCGTTTCCAATGTGGCCTTGAACTCACAGAGATCCAGAGGGATTTCTGTCTCTGGAATGCTAGAATTAAAGGCGTATGCTACCACTGCCTAACCTCTATGTTTAATATTGTGGCTGTCCTGTTCTCTGACCCCAGATAAGTTTATTAGCATACACAATTTTTTGGGGAACACAATACCCCCACACCCCAGGGTTTATCAAGTTATCAAGTGGGTAACTTAACAAGTGTTCCAGGCTGGACCATACGTCAGGTTATTTTTCCTTTTCTGAGGTGAGTAGTACTTCACTTGCATATCTTTGGCATGCTATAGTGGTCCACTCATCTACTGATCAACACTTCTGACTATTAGGAACAGTGCTTCTGTGAATGTGTGTGTACATTACGTGCTCAAGCCCTCTTTGATAATGTAGTAACTGTTCGAGTGGCCTTCATGTTTAATGTCAATGTAATAAACACATAATTTTTTAAAATACTAATGAGATGGTTCAGAGCACCTGGGTCCGATTCCCAGCACCCATATCCTGTCTCAAAACCATTTATAACTCCAGTCCTAGGGCAAGCAACGCCCTCTACTGGCTTCTGTGGGGTACACGCTTCCAGGCACGCACGTGGTGCGTAGACATACATGTGGGCAAACACTTACACACAAAGTAAAATAAAAATAACTTTAAAACTGTCTGTCTAAGGCTAAGTATGGTGATGTATAACTGTAATCTCAGCACAAAGAGGAGGCTGAGGCAGGAAGATAGCGCATTTGAGCCTAACTTGGTTTTCTTATGAGACTCTGTCTCAAAGAAACAAAACCAGAAGCCAAAAAAAAAAAAAAAAAAAAAAATAGCCTATCTTCATCTTACATTGCAGGTTTAACATTTTTTCCCAGTTGAGATTTTTAATTTAAACAATACATATAGTCAAATATGCCATAGAAGCCAAGCTTGTACTTTATTCTGGAGCATGTGTCCTAAGCAACACTAATAGAGAAATTCTTAACACAGAATCTTTCCAAAGCATTTGAAAGTTCATACAAATTTATGCATGGAAACATATGAAGGGCGACTATCGAAATGCTACATTCAGTCAGCTCTGGGCGCCAGTAAAACTAGAGGTAGTTTCTTATCTTCTTTTTCTCTGTCCATATTTTCAGATTCCCCCAAGTAAACATATTAAAATGTAGAGATAGTTCTTGGGAAAAAGAAAACTATCACATGGGAAATGATCTTTGGGATATTAAATCTGACATTTGAAAGTCTGAATTTTCGCTTAGCATATTTTATCACTAGGCACAGACTGCAACCGCAGCTCACCTGGCCGTCTGTTAAGTGGGAATGCGAGAAGCAACCTTCCTGAATTGCTACTGTCTGTCAAGGCAGCCAGAAGCTTGCGAGGGGTAGAGGCGCTATTCTCTTAATGAACTGTGGCTTTCATTATTACTAGTATATGTTAAGCATCTAAAAATAAACTCCGCCGGTGCCCTTGAAGCCTTATTTAAACATGTTTCCACATCAACACGAGGCAAACGTTCAGATCTGTTAGAAAAAGAAATTCTAGAATTAAGCTGTTTTGGCTTTTAAACGTTCAACTAATGTTGTATTTCAAATCCACAGACAATAACAAGAGAAATCCACCTACTTTCTCACTCTACTTAGCAGGAAAACATGATGACTTGGGAAGCCTCTCCTCTCCTGTCCCCTCTCTCCCTGGAGACAAGCACTGGCCCTCAAGCTGGCTTCTGTCACATACACACTTACGTTCCTCCTTTCTATGCGTGACCCACAGCCACACTTTATGCTCATAAATAATACGATTGTTGTTACGTAGTAGAAAAATCATTATTCTATATGTGGTTTTGTTTAGTTTTATGTTATCTCATGTATGGTACTGAGGACTAAACCTGAGGCTCTGTGCGTGGGAGGCGAGACCACACCGCTGAGCTGCACCCCTGCTCTGTAGGGAACTGCAATGCCCAGTCAGAAACCCCATCCATTTGGAATGTTTTTCTTCCTCATTTTCTCATTGTCATTCTACATCTGTTTTCGTAAGCTTTGCTTTATCAAAATGAAATGACTCCGATTATAAACCTTGCATTTCACATTAGCACATGCTTAGCTTTACCCCAACAGTGTTCCAGAAGGAACCAGACTCCCTAAGGCTCATTGCAGAACAGTGTGTAATCCACCTTCTGATTGTGACTTTTAAAACATAGAACTTAGAAAAGTAATTACGGTCTAATAAGTTTGTTCATTTATTAAATTGGGTTTTGTTCTAAAATATTTATGCTCATATAAACACAACAAATCAAGACAATCAGTTCAGCAAGAAGCCGCAGCTCCACAGCAATAACATCTCTTTCCAATCCTTAGTTAAATTGAAAGAACCAAGGAATTGTTGGGAAAGAATTAGTAATTCTCCAAATTATTATAACAATCCTATCCTTTTAAATATTGTTATTCAACCTAAAAATGTGATTTATAATAAGCGGGTATTATAAATTGTTAAGTAGAATTAGCCCCAAATAAGACTGAATTACTAATAAAAAGATGTCAATTTGAATAATGACCGACATGGCCCCTAACAGACAGCTCTCTGTTCCTCAATAATCACAAATCACCCACTTTCAAAACCCTTCTTGGATGTTGCCCACAGTGGCCGCCAAGCTCACTTGCAGTATTTACAGAATGGAGTGCCTTGTGCAACTGAAAACCCAGTCCTCGGGCTCCCAGAGCCTCTGCTGTGCACAGCTGAGTGAAAACAATACCAACGAATGAGTCAAGTCCGTGAGACTTTTCATTCTTGGCTTGAATCACTCTGTGCCAAGAGCTTTAAAGTCAAGATGGTGTCTGCATCCTCTAAGCATTGTCTCCGTGGTGCCTCTTCTGGTCAGAAATACTAATTTTTAAAAAGTGTTGATGTCTACAGTACTTTGCCTGCAGGTAGGTAGTTATGTGTGTGCACCATGTTCATGCCTGGTGCCCGTGGAGGTGGAAAAAAAGCCTGGGATCTCCTGGAACTAGAGTTATATGTTATATTGTTGTTATGTAGTAGACGGTTATGAGGGGCCGTATGGGTGTTGGGAACCAAACCCTGGACCTCTGTAAGAACAGCCAGTGTTCTTAACCACTGAGCTATCTCTCCAGCCCTCTTTAAACTTTTAGTGTGTGTGTGTGTGTGTGTGTGTGTGTGTGTGTGTGTGTGTGTGTCACAGCATGTACGTGGAGGTCAGAGGACAACTTGTTAGAGTCGGTTTTCTCCTTCCACCATAGGTTCTGGGCTTTGGCTCCAGGTGCCTACCTGCTGAGCCGACTCTCCAGCCCCAGAAATACCAATTCTTTTTCAAAACAGCAACATAGAATTTGAGTCCACCCCTCAACTCTTGCTGTTCTTTTGGCATCTGTCATCTAGTCTGGAGTCTAGTTGCTGTCATTGATGCTAGAAAGAAGGAAAGAGCCTAGGGTTGTCACGTAGTGGAAGACTGCTTGCCTAGTATACAGATGGCCCAGCTGCACTCCCCGGCAACAGTCAAAAAAAAAAAAAACAAGATTAAAAGCAAGAATGAGCCAGGCACGGTGGTGTATGCCTTTGATGCCAGCACTCAGAGGCAGGCAGATCTGTGAGTTCGAGGCCAGCCTGGTCTACAGAGTGAGTTCCAGGACAGCCAGGGCTGTTACACAGAGAAACCAATAGATAGACAAATAGACAGATAGATAAATGCAAACAAGAGAGAGTTGGAGTAATCGCCTTCCAGGTTCTGGTTTGGTTTAGTTTCCATCAGAAAGGATCTTGCTTTAACCAGAACAACCTCACCCACCACACCTTCCAGTCTCTTGAGTCACTGAGAAACAAACTCTGAGAACTCCACTTAAAAAACAAACAGGTCTGGAGAGATGGCTCAGCAGTTATGTTGGTTAAGGTTCTAACCCCAGCACCAAGTAACAAGCCAGGCAAACACATGTAACTCCAGCTCTGACGGATCTGACGCCTTCTTCTGGCCTCCTCATACATACAAGTGTGCACACCCAGACACGCACATGCACCTATACTCACAAAGTCACATATACACACAAGTACATAAATGAATTAACCTTTGAAACAAACAACTCAGGTGAAAATGAACCAAGGATCTAAACAGACATTTGCTGAAAAAGAGACGTAGGACTGGCCAAGGAGCAAATGAAATCATCCTCAGCCTCACTAGGCCTTTTCTTTTTTTTTTGAGACAAGGTTTCTCTGGGTAGCTTTGGAGCCTGTCCCTGAACTCACAGAGATCCGCCTGCCTCTGCCTCCCAAGTGCTGGGATCAAAGGCGTGCACCACCGCCACCCAGCTCTTCACTAGTCCTTAGGAAAATGCACCTCAAACTACCATGAGAATCCCATTCACACCCACTAGGATAGAGTGAAAAGGTCAGACACTGATACATGGGGAAGTTCAAACCCTCCTATGCTGCAGACTAGAATGTAAAAAGATGAGTCCCCTTTGAAACAGTCTGGCAGTTTCCCAAAAAATTAAACACAAAGCTACCACGGAGCCTACTGATTTCCCCAATGGAAATGAAAATCACATGACCACACAAACATGTGTACACGGATGTTACAATAGCCAGTGTCTGTCACTGATGGAGGTATAAATGGGATTATTCAGCCATTCAAAGAAATAAAATACTATGATAATCTTCAACCAAATGGAAAATTTGAAAGTCTCATCGTCACTGAGAGAAGCCAATCACAAAGGACCACATTTCTGGGCCAGCAAGATGGTTCAGTGGGTAGAGGCCCTTGTCATCCGGTCCAACCACCTGAGTTTGATCCCCGGAACTTACATGGTAGAAGAAGAGAACTGATGTCCAAGAGTTGTCCTCTGACTACACACACAAAATAAATAAACAAATGTAGAAAATAAATTTAAAGACGACTTTCCATTCCAGTCATATGAGCTGTCCTGAGCAGAAACAGAAAGTAGATCAGTGGTTACATGGGGCTGTTTGGAGCAGGGAGGCTGAGGTAAGGGGTGGGGAGCATGCTTACTGAGGTTAATGGACATGGAGCTTCTTTTCAGAGTGGTAAATGTATTCTAACATTGAGTGTAAGGTTGGGTGCCCCCCTAAAATGTTCACATCTTGAGGCTTTGGCCCTCAGCTGGTGACGCCACTGAGAGGTGACTGGGTCACAAGGGCACTGACTTGTCAATGGGTTAATCTGTGGATGAGTTCATGAATGGGCTATTCTGAGGTGGGGCCTAATCGGAGGAGGTAAGTCAATGGGGGCATGGCTTGGCAAGGGATTCTCTCCCCGCCCTCCTGTGAGCTGGTTCTTTCAGGTGACTCAAACGCAGAGAACACAATTAGGTCTATAAACCCACAAATATACTAAAAGCCAATGAATTGGACACTGTAAATGGGAGAATCATATGGTTTGTGAATGATATTTCAGTAACAGAAATATATAAGGAAGTTCAGGAATTTAGGAAATTCCTTGTGTTTAGAAAATGTGAAATGTTTAGGAATGTTAGACCTTTCTGCTTACAGTCTAAGAAAGAAACTGTGTGGAGATGCTCTGGCCTTGTTTACCCCTCCTAGCTCCTCCCTAAGCATGTTGTAGTGGGTATTCATTCAGTCCACCTATGGCCTTGGGGTACTAGCCTAGGGCGTGGCCTCTTGGCTAGCTTAAGACCTAGGGAGCAAGGATATGGTTCCCTTCCCTGGGTGACTGTCCAGGCTACCAGCTGTCTCTGTCATTTCTTGCCATTTTCAGAAATTGCTCGCTTGTACTTCCTGTTTACTCAGGTAATATTTCCCTTCTCAGGTCTTTGATGGGGTTGAAGACAGTTACAGTTACAATTCTCTTGTATCATAGCTAAGAACATATCAGGTACTAGAGTTAGATTCTTCATGATAGGACAGCTAACGGAGTAATCTCCGTAATTTGCCATTTACTTATGGTCTGGACATTTAGCATGGTTTCTTGCTTGATGTGGTTCTTGTTGGTTGTATTTCCATTTTTGTTTACGTTATTACCTTTTCCTTCCACTGGACAATACTTGATAATCGTTCTTATTGTATATAGTTTTGTATTAGGTTTAGAACTTTCTTATTTGGACACAAAGGGGAAATGTAGTGGGTATTCTTTCCACCTACGGCCTTGGGGTACCAGCCCCTAGGGCGTGGCCTCTTGGCTACCTTAAGACCTGGGGAGCACACATGAGGTTCCCTTCTCTCTTGCGCTCTTGGATGGTGGAGGCTGAGTCAGGCGGTGTGAGGCAGCGTGGAACCGGTTCTCAGCCTTCCAAGATTCTGCGACTGAATTTGCTTTATCCTGTCTCAATGAGTTGTTCCTCTCAATATAATTCTTTAATAAATAGTCCTTTTATCAGTAATCTGTGGATTTCCTGCATTATCACATACTTTTCTTTGCTTACCAATATATAGTTTTATCTTTTCTGGAAAATGCCGAAGTAATTTCTGTTTTATCTCAGACCAATAATAACTGTTATCTGTCTACCCATTCATCACCCCACTAAACCACCCATTCACCAGCCCACTAAACCAACCATTCACTACCCCACTAAACCACCTGTTCACCACCCCACTAAACCACCCATTCACCACCCCACTAAACCACCCATTCACCACCCCACTAAACCACCCATTCATCCATCTATCTACATATCCTTACACTGTTTTTTTTTATAACCAGAAGGAAGCTTGGATATCACAATCTAGCATACACATTTGTTTGATGGTTTATTTAGAAAGTCAAGGCCCCGCAAGGAGATGGACTGGAAATTGAGTTTGTTAAGTCCACATTCTCAAAGTCATGCCTGACAAGCAGGACACCAAACAGAAGATGTCCTGTCGAGGTTGTCTCTATTGCTGTGGTAAACATTAACCAAACCAACTAGAGGAAATAAAGGGTTTATTTTGAGCTTACAGGTTATATACAGTCCATCACTGAGGGAAGTCAGGGCAGGAACTCGAGGCAGGAACCTGGAGGCAGGACCTGAAGCAGAGGCCATGGGGGAACTCTGCTGGCTGGCTTGCTCTCCAGCTCGTGGTCAGTCAGTTTTCATACACCCTTCCCCCCACCCAACCCCCACACCAGGACCACCGGTCCAGGGTGGCACCGCTCATAATGGACTGAGCCCCTTCCACATCGATCATTTCTTGAGGAAATGCTCCTGAAGAAAGGCCTCCAGGCCAGTCTGCTTTTCTCAGTGGAGCTTCCTCTTCCCAGACGACTCTAGCTTGTGTCAAGCTGACAAAAAAACAAACAAACAACAACAACAAACTAAACAGTCCGGAGGAGTCTAGATGACCGGGGACAAATGAGAAACCCTTCAGATAGTGTTTAAACAGGATGATGAAATGATCCTGTGTGTGTGTGTGTGTGTGTGTGTGTGTGTGTGTGTGTGTGTAATCAACTTGGTGGTTTTTGGAAAATGTGAGTTCCCGAAGACAGAGTTCATGTCTCATCCATCATCGCTTTATGCACCTCTGGCATAGTAGATGTTCTATAAACACATGAGTAAAGAATGATTAAATAAAGAAATCACTTCAGTAGAGTTACGTTCCTGGCCCTGGCTCAGATATATACAATTATTCTAAACTGGTAAAATCTTTCTGAATGCTAATGTCGCCGACCAGCATTTACATTTCCTTAACTCTGATAATACTTTTTCATATAATAGTACTTCTTAAATCATAGTGCCTCTCTTGTGGGTGATTTATCTAGAAAATGTAATGTTATTTTTTTCTGAAAAACTGTTATTAAATCAATGGTGCATCTTGTGGTCACTGACATCCCAGAACCGAGGGAACTAGCTTGTCAAGAACAGCTTGCTGTAAAAAGTTTCGTTGCTGTGGATATCACTCTATATAAATAAACACTGATTGGCCAATAGCCAGACAGGAAGTATAGACAGGACTAACAGAGAGGAGAATTGAGGAAGGAGGAAGGAAAGGGAGAGATTGCCTGAAGCCGCCGCCAGGACAAGGAAGATGTAAGGTACTGATAAGCCACGAGCCACGTGGCAAAGTATAGATTAATAGAAATGGGTTAATTTAAGATAAAGGAAGTAGATAACAAGAAGCCTGCCATGGCCATACAGTTTATAAGTAATATAAGTGTCTGAGTGATTATTTTATACGTGGGTTGTGGGACTGCGGGGCTTGGTGGGACCTGGAGAGAAGCTCTCCAGCTACATTTCGTGTTATCAGAAGACGTAGGAGGCTTACATGTAAGTCATTTAAAATTGTTAGACATGTAGAAGACAACAGTCTAACAAGGATAAATAGAAGATCCTAACTGGGATCTAGAAATCACCTGCATGGGTTTAAGAGAAGGAATCCATGGTTCAATGGCAGCCTGAAGGCAAGCAATCTAGGAGTTTTGATTGGCAAGGTTGGTAAAATCACTGAGGTAGCCAGACATGGTGAAATACTCCTGTAACCCCAGCATTTAGGAGGCTTAGGCAGGAGAATCATGAGTTTGAAGTCAGCCTGGGCTATATTAAAAAACAAAATCAAGGGCTGGAGAGATGGCTCAGCGATTAAGAGCACTGGCTGTTCTTCCAGAGGTCCTGAGTTCAATTCCCAGCAACCACATGGTGACTCACAACCATTTGTAATGAGACCTGGCACCCTCTTCTGGCATACACAATAAATAAATAAATCTTCAAAAAACAAAAAACAAAACAAACAAACAAACAAAAAAACCGAAATCAATGGTCTGGAATGGATTTGTAGTCTGTTGGTGGAGTTCTTGTCTACCAAGTATAAAGCCCTGGGTTCAGTCCAGCACTGTATAAACTGAGCACGGCAGGGCAGCACTCACCTGGAATTCCAGGAGAGACAGGAGGATCAGAAGTTCAAGAATATCCTCAATTAATTATATATGGCCCAATGTGGGCCATAGTGAGACTCTGTCTCCAAAAAAAAAAAAATCATGTGATATCACTAGACTAAACTTATCAATATGAATAGGTCCCAACGCAAATTAAGACTTATCTCTGGCTGGGTGTGGTGGTGCACACCTTTAATCCCAGCACTCAGGAGGCAGAGGCAGGAGGATCTCTGAGTTCGAGGCCATCTTCTCTGTCTTCTGTCCAGGAAAGTGCTGACTACAACCAACCATATGCTTGAAGAGGGAAGTGTACCCACAAGCACGCAACAAAAACAAAAAGGGACCCCAAACCTGAGTTCTTACGGTTCCTTTGACTTTGGGAGTCTATGATCAGTGTGAGATGACCAATTTGTCTGCGAGATTCTTCTCCAAAGGCAGTTAGTGTCAAACAGATGAAAACCAATCAGCACCGATGGGCTTTGCCGTGTCGATCCTTCCCTCCATCACGGCAATGAGGTCTGATCTCTGTGGAATGGACCTGGACGGACGGCTGGCGGTGCTCCAGTCCCCGAGGTTCTGCTGTTCCAGGATGGGAAGAAACCCTGGTAGGAAAGTCTGGGCACATGAAAAGCCACTCCCCCACCCCCACCCCTACCCCCCTACCCCCCACCCCCAGCTTCTGGGCTGCCACCCTGCTTGCGCCTGCATTTGTGCCCTGTATTTCTTTTCCTGTATTCATTCCTGACGGCTTCATCCAGGACTTACTCACTTAACCCTCTCCACAGCCCCTGCAGGGAGGCATTGGTGTTTTCCATTTCTGGGGTGGAGGTGGGGCCATCGATTCTTCACTTAATGCTCCCCTGTCTCTGCTTTTAGAATCTTTCTTACAGCCAGCCCTTTGTCCAACTCAACTCCTCCATTCCCTTGCACCTGCTGCTGCCTGGGCTGTTTCACTTATCTGTGTTTGCTTAAAGGTAGGTTTTGCCCAACCCTGACCTGTCAGATCGGCAGGTCATTCCTGCTGCTGCCTGGCTGCCTGTTTCCCAGGAAGCTTTCACTTCAGCCAGTATTTAATCCGGCCTCTCTCTCCCTGCTGCCCTGACCACTTAGTCTCATGTAGAATGACATGTAGAATGACATGTAGAATCTGACAGACAGAAAAATGCTGGTACAGGGTTGGGGATTTAGCTCAGTGGTAGAGCGCTTGCCTAGCATGCGCAAGGCCCTGGGTTCGGTCCTCAGCTCTGAAAAAAAAAAAGAAAAAAGAAAAATGCTGGTACATGGGGAGTCTTTTTTGGTAGGGCTGTAGGGCTTTCTCAGATTTGCAACTTCTCTGGTAGGGTGTTGTTGCTACAGTACCTTTGAGGGGGGGGAGACAAACAATGTCTTCCCTTCTCTGAGGCAAACTGAGGCATGATTTCACCAAAGTTGACTCTGAGGAACCAATGAATTTTTTGGGCTTAATTACAGAGTATAGGAAAGGTGTTTCCTACAGGACTATGGGTACTCCCCTCAAAAAGGCCACATCAGAAAGTCTTTACCCAGAAGGATGGTGTCTTTCACATAGGCTCCCAGATGAACCCCCCCACACCCCTAGTCCTCCCCACCTTATATACTCCGGTCCCTCCCCAAGGCCACATGCAGTCAGGGCAGAGGTAGTAGTGAGCAGCTGGATGTTCAGGTGAGGCCCCAAGATGGCGGCTGTTTGTATCAGAGGACCGTCCTGAGCAACAGGTAGCCATCAAGGTTCGTTCCCTCCTGAGCACTTGATCTCTGCTCTAAACCTTGTTGTAGATACTGGATCTTTCTTTCACTTAATATCGTAAATGATTATTGAAGGTCTCTTCTCCGACAGAGAAACACGGAAAAAATGTTCAGACATTCACTTATATAAGTACTCATTTATAAAAATTTGAAAAAAAATCTTAGAGCTAGGGCACTGGGCACAGCTCCAGGCTCCAGGTGTGAGTTGATTAAAGTGGTGCTCTGTCCCCTCCTCCTCCTCCCCCCCTTCTTCCTCCCTCTCCCCTCCTCTCCCCCACCCCTCTCCTCTTCCTTTCTTCCCCCCTTTTGGAGATGGGGGTCTCAAACTCCTGGCCCTCCTGCCTCAGCCTGCACTGCGATTAGAGGCATCATCACACCTGGCTGAGCCGCTTCTAAAGGTCCAGAGCTGAGACAGAATGCGGCTCAAAGCTAAGAAACACACCAAGATCAACTGTAAAGTCACTAATCCCAGAATCTGCCTGCCTTGGCAGTGGTCTCCAGGATTCGTGATTTTGAGTCTGACCGTTTTCTCTCTTACTCCAATATGAAGGTAAATCAGGCAAATTCATACTGTTTTAAAAAGTCACTTGGACAAGGTTTTGACTAAAGCAACATCAACAGCAGCATCAAAAGTGGAAGAGGGGACTGATTGGGGATGTACCCACAAAGTTCTCAAGGAAACTGTGATCATTGCGTTCCGTCAAAAGCTGATCTCTTGATCCTCTCTGCTCTGATTTCCATCGCCTCCCTCGTCAGCAGGATTCACCCTGTCCACAGATAAAATCTTGCAGAGACCTTAGCAATCAAGCAGCAGCTCCAAGGCCTTTCCCCCGGATTGTTCTACCTTATTTTAGCACCTTACACGTCCCTCCCTCCCACGGTACACCGTGACAGTCCTCATTGAAATCAGTCTGTAAGGCGCTCGGTAAAGGGAAGCGCTTGTCAGCCTCAGAAGATCTGAGCAGTTCCACACCTGGCTCTTTGCAGAGGGCAGTTCAAAGGCAAAGCGATCTAGTCACAGAGGGAGGGAGTTAACAGAAATTATGACTTTTCAGGGTCTGGACTACTTTGAAGACCAAAGCGTGTTTGATCCTGGCTCTGATACCGGCTTCCTGATCACATCACACGTGGAGGGTATTGAATGTCCAGTGGTTCATTCTTGCTCATACCACCTTCCAAACAATCATCACACACGCATCGAGACAATGCGGCGCTTAACAAATGCGGGGCCAATACAGGCCTTCTCTTCCATGCAGGGTTTTCAATTCATGTCATTAATTAAAAGAAATGGGCATTCATTACAGGAAAATTTTAAGCTGTCAAAAAGCAAGAACTCTTAAAGATCACATTTATAGACATCATCCAAAAAGATATATCACTGCATCTCTTTTGGGGCTTTTATTTATACATTTTAGCAGCCCTGGGATGGTTCTAAAAATACACATATAGTGAGTATATATGGTCGTGTCCCATTTTCCCTTCTAATTATAACACAAGGGAGAAGCGCACACTCTGGGAGCTGATGGGAGTTCAGGGGTTAGTAAAATGTGCCTTTCATTGGAACTGCAATTTGGGATTGTGATACTCTGATGAACCTCATCATTCAGCCAGTTCCTTTCACCTCAGGAAGTTGAATATTACATTTTCCCCTCGATTTTAGAGTGAGATTTTGATTTTAGATTTTGAACAGTGGGTGTGATTGCTTGCAGCTAGACTTTATGGCAAAACATTCTTGAATTTAAAACATTTTGGGAGCCAGGTGTGGTAGCATACACCTTTATTCCCAGCACTCAGGATGCAGAGGCTTTAAATCCAAGGCCAGCAGGGCTACACAGTGGGACTTTCTCTCAAAAATATGTCTTGGGGTTGGTGAGATGGCTTAGTCAATGAAGGTGCTTGCCACCAAGACTGATGACCCGAGTCCAATGCCCAGGACCCTCAATAGAAGAAATGTGATCATCTACCCCCACACGTGCTGTGGAATGCGTGCACACTCCCACACAAAAGTAATGATAAATTTTAAAGTTGTATTTTTTTTTTGCAAAATACCAACCAGTTTGCACTGTCTGATACTTATAAAATATGTTTATTTAATTCATTAGCACATTATAGACAGCAAGTACTACCTTCGAGAGGAAACCACTCCATCTCCTATGCTCGGCTTCCCTGAGGCGATGATTTAGAGACTCCATATTACAAATATTTATTAAACTCTTCCATGTTATATCAGTTTTCCTCCCACACACCCATACTGCAGCCCTGGTATAAGACACATGAGGAGTGGTAATCAAGAATTAAATCTTCCTTTTTAAAAACTGTCAAAAGCTTGCTACATCAGCATCCAGCGACAGGAGGAGAAATGTCTCCAGTCTACTCCACGCCCCTGCGAGCCAGGTTTTAATTTGTTGAGAAGAAGGGAAGAGCCTATAAAAAAATCTTGGCAAAACACAGAACTGCTAATTTAATCAATTTTAGTAGTTAAAGCAGTGACTCCAAGCGCTAACACAATCTGTTGAAAGTACGACTTTCCAAGGTAGGGGAGATTCATTTATTTCTGCGTTTTCTCCCCAGTTTTCCAATCTAAGGATATGTGGGAAGCCATGGCGCTCCCGCTGAAAGCCTCCTCCCAAGACTTAGGAAACAGAGCCTGACTCAAATCGCAAAGGAGCCAAGAAGAGGCTCTCCTGAGCCCCAGGGAGGCTTTGCAGCAGCAGAGACCCCGCTGATTGACCCTGAGGAAGACACCGGGCTGAGGGCACTGGAGGAGTTGAGACTGGAAAGAAAATGGCCGCAATATATCATACGAAAAAAATTAAAAAAGTAAAAAACAGCAGGAGAACCACGAAGCTTCTGAGACAGCAAATGTTTAAGGTTATAATTTTATACTGGTATGTATATAGGTTAGATCTCTTGATGATGGTTTTGATGCTTTTTTAAAAAATCTAATTTATTCAGAATAGCCTGTAAATAACGTCTCCCATTTAGCTGTAGGGGAAACTGGGGGCCAGTTAAATTTTTGTAGAAATAGAAAGTGGAATTAGAATTAGAGTTAGAAATCACTTTTCTTCTTCTTCTTCTTCTTCTTCTTCTTCTTCTTCTTCTTCTTCTTCTTCTTCTTCTTCTTCTTCTTCTTTTTTTGGTGGTAGTGGGGTTGGTGAAACAGGGTGCCTCTACATAGTCTGGCTGTCCTGGAACTCACTCTCTAGTCCAGGCTGACCTCTGCCTCCCTCACGATTGCTGGGATTAAAGGTGTGTACCACCATGCCCAGCTAAGAATTCACGATTTTTAACATTAAACATAATAAACTGTGCTAAATACAATTTAGGGGCTCTAATCTGTGTGAACAGAGTCTGACCTAAGTGTGCAAAACGTACATATTGTCACAAGTGGCTCCATTCGCTTCGTCTTAATTTCAAATTCCTTAGAAAAATAAAAGTTTTTTATTTAAAAAAAAAAAAAAAAAAAAAGCACAGCCTGGTTTCCCAGTGAGCTCCAGGACAGCCAGAGCTACATAGTGAGACCTGGCCTCAAAAACAAACAAACAAACAAAAAACCAAAACAAACAAAAAAAGAAAACTTGCACTGAGCCTGGGGGTGGGGCTGGGGTTTCCTGTGCCCCCAAGAGGGAAGGCTCTGCCTCTGGCTGATGTTGACATTTCCCTGTTCTCATGGCCTCTCAACAGACTCCTTTGGCGCCAGTCTAGAAGTGCTAGCTAGTTCTGAGTACGTTTGTCGTTCCTGGTCCATCCTTTGTAAAGCTCTATCCTCAATGAGCACTCAGTACCTGAGCAATGATTGTTATGGCAGAGAAAGGCTTTTGGGGTACAAGAAACCCAAACACTGGCGCTCTGAGAGCATGAACGGTTTGCAAGACCCGTGTGCCACCTGAGACTGGATGTGCACTGGACCAGAGGGACGAAGAGTTAGCAGCAAAAACTCTTAGACAGAAGTGACCAAAACCACCAAGAGTCTAAGACCCAGAGAGAGCCCGGGGGTCAAGAGCCCTCACTTCTCACCCCGACTACCTAGGTGGAGAGACTCAGCAGGTAGGACAGAGGTAGCCTTGAAGCATCCTCTTGGGCTCGGTGTGTTATGCAGAGAAATAAAAGACTTTCCAAAGACTCGAGAGTAACACAGACTTAGGGAGGAGACTTGGGCACCCCACCTAGTTTTGTCCAGCCTGGGAAGAGTGGGGCATTAAAGTAGACAGAAAGAGTCTGGACAGAGACTGAGGAGTCAGATGGGATAGGGACATTGGGAAGATGCCCCCCGGCCGCGGGCGCCGGGCCCCCCCCCCCAAGACCAGTGAACAAGGGTGGGGCACTGCCCACAACACCCTGACGCTGTAGCATCAGTCCCAAGGTATCAGAGGAAGAGAGAGATGGGAACTCAAAGTGTCACAGTAAATAAACAAACAAACAAACCAATAAATAAATAAGCAAGCAGGGCCAGGGAGATGGTTCAGTAGCTGGTTCGGTGCATAAACATGCTTGTTAGGAAAGCTCGAGACCAGAGGGTGACTCCACAGAACAGGAGTGCCAGCCAGATGCTGTAGCACCAAGTGTCCATAATCCTAGGGCTCCTACAGGACAGAGGGATGTGGAGACCAGAGAACCCCTGGAAATCTGAGGGACAGGTAGCTGGGCCTATGCAGCAGAACAATAGCAAAGAGATCCTGTCTCAGACAAGGTGGGAACTGAGGACTAGCACCCAGGGTTGTGTTTGACCACCGCAAGTGTGTGGCACACAGAGAGAGAGAGAGAGAGAGAGAGAGAGAGAGAGAGAGATTTAAAATATATTTTTTAAAAAAGAAAAGAAATTGAGAGGCTGTAAAATGTCTCAGCAGTTAAGATGCTCAGAGTTCAGGTGCTGGCACCCACATCAGGAGGCTCACAGATACCTGTAACTCCAGTTCCAAGAGATCCAGTGCCCCCTTGTGGCCTCAGTGGGTGCCTGCACCTACATGTGCTCAAACACACTCACACACAAATAAATAATAAAATAAGTCTTTATTTAATCTTTATTTTTTTGAGATTATAATCTAGTTACATCATTTCCCACTCCTTTTCCTCCCTCCAAACCCTCCCACATACCCCTCCTTGCTCTCTTTCAAATTCATAGCCTCTTTTTTTTTATTAATTGTTGCTACATGCGTACATGAAAATATAGAACACTTCACAAATTTGCATGTCATCCTTGTGCAGGGCCTCGCTAATCTTCTCTGTATCATTCCAATTTTAGTACACATGCTGCCAAAGCAAGCACTAAAATAAATATTTTTTTTTATAAAGAAATCAAATTGGAGAGAAGTGGAGCCAGGTCCGTTTCTGCAAGACTGGTATATATCACGGCGTTTGTGCCAGGATGTGCCTCCTCCCGTAGATTCCCAATGGTGGTTCACTTTGGGAAACTGCTGTGTGTTTTCGACTTTGAATATGAGTTGGACATGCCGTCGGAGGGAGAAGAAAGAGACATCTTTGTTGTCTCTGATCAGAATCATCAGATTGGAATCACAGTCTCTTTGGGGGTGGGGTAGCCATCTTAGTTTTTTCAAGAACAAGCTGACTGATTCATCAAGATTCTAGAAAGAACCGAAGGATTGTATTATGCCACCTGCTTTCATTAACTGCTCAGTTGGTGGACTGACAGAGCACTGCTGTCTTTTCTTCTCGATTCCTGTGGCAAAATAATCCCACATGTCACCACCATGGTTCACTCCCCCCCCCAACTTCGACATCCCTGCTGTGCCCTGGTGCCTTGGGATACAGACAGTGGGGAGAGGCAAGGGTCGGCAGAGGGGGCTTCAGAAATGGACTTACTTCAGTTATTGCTTCCAAGCTGGTCTGTATCCAAATCATTCACGTCTCCTCATTCTCCCCCAGCTCTGGGGATCAAACCAGGCCCTTGAGCATGCAGCTCCCTGCTGCTGAGCTATAGCCCCGGCCCTGGGGATTCTATTTTTAAAGGTTTTCAAGGAAGGCAATCTCCAATAACCTGTCCGACACATGATCTATATTTTTTAATGTTCTTCCTCTTATCAAATCTCAGCCTAAACCTGTCCCTTTGCTCTCTCTTCAGTGAATTGTGATTTTTAAAAATATAACATACAATTTCATTTTGAAATCCTGTTTGGAGCTTAAACATTGGATTTTGGTTTATAGATAGCATTTATTCCGCCAGAGATGCTGGGCCATTTTGAGACGTCTCTGGTAAAATGGGGCTTTGTAACTTGAGTCTGAAAGGCAGATTACTGATCACCAGTGTGCTGATTTGATCAGTGTGAGGAACCAGTCACTGGGGTAGGTGGACAGATGCGGCTCCCAGTGTCTGTCTGCACTCAGAAGCTGTTTGTGCCGTGAAACCAGGAGAGGACAGGAGAAACTAGCTACCTCGTCAGCTGTGGGGGAGTGAAGAGGGAATATGAAGCAGAAATGAAGCTCTGTGTGGTGGCCATTTATAGTCCCAACACTTGGTGGAGGGCTTGGACGAGAGGCTGCTGAGTTTGAGACCAGCTTGGGCTACAAAGTGAGACTCTGTCTCAAAACAACATGAGGAGGAGGAGGAGGAGGAGGAGGAGGAGCAGCTACCCCCTGAGGCAGAACACCCCACGCAGGTCAGAACAGAAAGTTGGTGACAAGGTACGGTGAAGAGTATCCTACAGTCTCCACGGGAGCCCCGGATGCACGTTTGAGACTGTATGCAAGAGGAGTTGAGGAGAGCGTTCCCTTCAAGGCTGCCATGGAAGCCGAAAGATGCTTAAGTGATGATAGAGGTTAAAGGTTAGTGTAAAGTGAACATTAGTGCTTTGTTTTTCCTCCTCCCAACACAGTCGTAAAACATATGGACCAACACGTATTTTGTCAAGCCTCACCCCTCCTTACTGCAGGATGAAGTCTGCTCGCTCAGACTGGCTCGTTCTGGAACATGCTAGGAAAGTCCGCCAGCCTCCTTGGTTCTAGTTCCTTTCTCCCTCAGGATATGGTGTGCCTTGACCCTGGCTATTGATCTTGGCAGCCCAAGAAGAGATGATCTTATGGACAGTCTGAGCTGTCCAGCAAGGCAGGGGCCTCCTCAAGAAATGACGGATGGCGGGCGCTTACAGGGGCAGCCTCCTCCTTCAAGTGCATTGACCCAGGGGATCTTGAGTTCAATGATCCAGACGTCCCTATCCCAGGTCTCAAGGCTCTTTTCCTTCCTGGTCAGAGCCCTAACTTGGTATGGAAGAGCTGACGCACTAGAGCTCAGCCTTCCTTTGAGATCTGCTGCATTATATATAACAAGGTCCTGCTCCTAGGCGCCTCCTGACCTGCTGCAGGTGAGGAAGTGTCTGTGTTTGCTGCCAAGGTATCCCCATACTTCCCCTTTTTTGGTGATTATGAGTGTTAGCTTCCCTTGTCCTTTTCAATTGCATCAAAAGGCAAGAGGAGGGGCTAGGCAGCCGGCTCAGTGGTTAAGAGCACTTCCTGATCTTCTAGAAGACCCGAGCTCAGCTCCCAGCATCATGTCAGCATCATGTAACTTTTGCTCCAAGGATTCCAACACCTCTGGCCTCTGCAGACACAGGCACCGGCACCCCTGTGCACATCACACACATACACATAACTAAAAATTAAATTAAATTTAAAAGAAAGCCAAAGGAAGCAGCCATTCAATTCCCAAATCGTTATAGAAATACAATTTCCCTTGAAACTCTAAGTGCCCCTCCAGTTCATCCCACTCTGGGCTCATCCAAGCACTCAGAATCAAACCCAGTGCATGCTGGGCTACACCCCCACCCAGCCTTCTGCTGTTAGAAATCTTAGCAATTACACCACCCCCTCTCAGAGTCAACATTTATTATTAGTGACCAGGTCTTTATTGTAAGCCAGGATGTGATCTTGTGCAAGACAGTTCACTGCAGCTGAAGGCAATTCTCGGCTGGGCGCTTCCCTGCGTTCCTTCATCTGCCCATAGCCCTGGCTGACGGAAGAACAAGTGCCTGAGGACTGAGGGTCCAATCCCGACACGCTTCTTAGGGAAGAGGGAGAGGGAGAGGGAGAGAGAATATGCCTCCCAATGACCTAAAAACTTCCCACATGGCTCCTTTTCGAAGTCCACCACATCTCAAAAGCCCCACTACAGGGACTACATCTTTCACACGTGGACCTTTAGGGGACCTTCCACATCCAAACTACAGCTATTGATTTAAAGCCGGTTCTCAAACTTGTGTGTCAGAATCACCTGATGGGCTCCTTAACTCCAGCTGCTGCTTCTCCACCCTCTGAGTTCTGAGGGTGACGTTGTTGGTAACTCCTGGTGCAGCTGAGCTGTTTCTGTTTCACAATTTCCACCTGAAGGAGGACGATTAGGGGGGCAGTGGGGCACACGCCTTTAATCCCAGCACTGGGGAAGTAGAGGCAGGTGAATCTCTTTGAGACTGAGGCCAGCCTGGTGTACAGAGCAAGTTTCAGAACAGCTAGGGCTACACAGAGACACCTGTCTCAAAAAACCAAGTAACCAACCAACCAAACAACAACAAATATATAAATACACAAGTATCTAAGGCAGGCATTGCTGTGAGTTTGAGGCTAGTATGAACTACGTATTGAATTTAAAGCCAGCCTGGGCTCCATGGCAAAAAACCCTCTCTCGGTAATAACATATAAATATATTAAGTGTTAAATGTATATAAAACATACCTGGAGATGACTGGGGTTGCAGCTCGCTCCCTCCTCTGAGGTGACTTCAAGGACACTGGCTCTGTCTGCTCTGCCATCACTAACATCTTGGACTGTTCACTTACGGCCTTCATGTGGCCACATCTCTGGTTATCTATGGTCAAGACAGGACCTGAGAAGAGGGGGCAGCTGTGATCTGATTCTTTTTTTTTTTTTTTTTTTTTTTTGGTTTTTCAAGACAGGGTTTCTCTGTGTAGCTTTGTGCCTTTCCTGGAACTCACTTGGTAGTCCAGGCTAGCCTCGAACTCACAGAGATCCGCCTGGCTCTGCCTCCTGAGTGCTGGGATTAAAGGCGTGCGCCACCACCGCCCGGCTTGTGATCTGATTCTTTGAGGAGGAAACAAGAGCTTCTTTGGAAGTCCCCCGCTCTTGCAGACTTCTGGTTTTGATTTCATAAATCCATATCCCTTCAGTTATTGCAACAATGTCTGTATGTAATACATTCTTTCAAAAGCCAGTCGATGGAAAGAGGGCAAGACAAAATCCAAAGTCTTCCATGAGGATATCACAAAAAACCAACAAATGAGGAAACACCCTTCCCAGTGCTCACATGCCCTAGGAAGGAAACCAGATGTGTGTGTGTGTGTGTGTGTGTGTGTGTGTGTGTGTGTATGCGTGTGTGTATATATGTATATATATATACTTTTTTTTGAGACAAGATCTCATGTATCTCAGGCTGGCCTCAAACTTGATAAACAGCCAAAGGCAACCTTGAACTTATGATCCACCCACCTTTTTTCCCCAAGTGCTGGGATTACAGGTTCCTTAACTAGGGTTTCTATTGCTGTTATGAAACACCATGACCAAAAGCAACTTTGGGGAGGAAAGGGCTTATTTGGCTTACACTTCTACATCACTGTTCATCCTCAAAGGAAGTTAGGACAGGAACTCAAACAGGGCAGGCACCTGGAGGCAGGAGCTGAAGGAACTGTGAAGGGGTGCTGTTTACTGGCTTGTTCCCATCACTGTTCTTACTGTTCAGCCTGCTTTTTGTTGTTGTTGCTGTTGTTGGTTTTTTTTTTTTTTTTCAAGACAGGGTTTCTCTGTGTAGCCCTGATAGTCCTGGAATTGCTTTGTAGACAGCTCGTTCTTCTGGAGGGAATTTCCCAATTGAGCTTCCCTCCTTCAGATGACTCTAGCTTGTCTAGCTGACATGAAAACTAGCCAGCACAACAGCCTTGTGCCACCATGCCTGATTTACGAACTGGATTTTCTAATTCAAAAAGGAAGACATATACACTAACAAATCAAAGCTGTGTTCAATGAAAACTACTTCTCTCTCTTCCGCCCTAGACCCCTAGGGAGAGAGGGGAGGAGTCGGGGCTCATTGCCTGGCTATTATTTCATTACATCTCCAGGCTAGGGTGTGTTTAAGTACCTGGGCAGAAGATGAGCCAGAGTTCAAAGTGGGAGATCTGTCTTCACTGAAGTCTCTGGAAGCGTCTAGAGAGACAAGCTTGTCAGAGGGAACATCTGGGTGGCCTGAGATCAGAGTGTAGCTCCAAGAGTGTGACATTCTGCCCACAGACCTCACAGGTCTGTGACAGTAGGAGGGCTCTGAAGGGCATGGTAGCTTTGATGCACCAAAGCTTCAAGGTCATGAGTGTCTTGGGTGGTGAAAGCCCAGCTCTGAGACACTGTGACACCAAGCACTTCTAATCAGATGGAGTATAGTAGCACACTTGGTGGAAGAGAGAGAGGGTGTGGCTGGCTGCTGATGTATGCCAATTGGTAGAGTGCTTGCCTGGCATTTGTGAGACCCTAGGTGCAATCCCCAGCCCCACAAAGAACTGGATATGGTGGAGCGAGCCTTGAAACCCCACCACTTGGGAAGTAGAGGCAGGGGGATAAGACGTTTAAGGTTATCTTCGGCCACATAGTGTACATAGCGAGACTGAGGCACATAAGACCTGGGCCACACAAGACCCTATTTCAAAGCAGAGAGAGAAAGTAGAATCTGCACCTCATCCTTAGTGGTCACTGCAGCATCGGAGAACAGCCTCACGAAGTGGTGGAGAGGCTTCCCAGATAGCCTCCCTGGGCATCCCCCTGCTGCTGCCACCTACCTGTTCCTACCGATGCCATCTCCACTGGGTGTTGTGAAGATTTGCTCAGGTCACATGCTTAGCCGAGTGCCTTGTTCATGGCTGTCACCCATGTGGGATCCAACCGGGTATGGAGCTCCCAGGAAACCTCCTTAGCAAAGGACAGTGGATGAAGGGGAGGGGAAAGAGACCCAGCAATAACAGGTCCATGCGGGAGAGGGGAAGGGGATGGCCTGAGCCAGGAGAATGCTGTTTGTTTTCATGAAGGTGAATAGATGTTTTTACTCTCAGGCCTCAGACCTCAGAGGACATAAATCACTCAAGCCAGAGAGTGGAATTCGTGGAGGGTTTTGCTTGCTTAGCTGAGGAGCTCGGATTTCATTTCAGGGGACCCGAAGAACAGTTAGGACAACATGAAGATGAATCCACAGCTCTGTGCAAAGAAGTCAGAAGGGAGGATGCTCCAAGGAAGAGAGGGTAATTACAAAGATTATCGCGTGGACCGTGGGAGAAGGCAGATGGTTCTGAAATCCGATGGTAGCCCTGAGAATGGAAAGGAAGGGACAGATGTGAAAGAGACGCTTGGCAGCAGAGCCATCCCGGGCTATGTAAAGCACCTGCTTGTCCAAGTCTCCGATGGCTTCAAGTCCAAACACCAGAGTTTCCAAGACTTTTACCAAGAGCACCTTGCCGTGTGCAGTCCACAAGCCTCTGGACTGTTCACCGTTGCTCATAGATACCGTTCTAAACAACTGAGTGGTTCTCTATGATCAGAGTTCCAATTGTTTTCAGCAAGCCACACACTGAACGACGATTTCTCCAGCACGAATATCTCCATTGATTTCCTGTTCCCAAATCACTTTACATGTGCGGATACTGCGCTATTTTACCATCTGCTCATATTCAGAAATCAAATAAATAATTAATAAAGTACACAATACGTAGCAAACAGACAAGAAGCTATCATTTCTGTACTGTCGCTGACAAATGTCCATTCTCACATCAAGTGATCGGCTTTCCATATCTATTGATTTAAAATACTTATTCTCCATAAGGAAGATAAGTTTTAAAAATCAGCAGAAAAAAAAAATGTGACAAATAAATTCACTAAAAAATGATAACCGGATCTCCAGGATTCGAAGACACTCTGTAACACGGTTTTGTTGTTGCCATTCTTAGCCACTATCCTGGAATTCAAATGTTTTTCCTCACGTGCCTATGTGTGAGTGGGGGATGGGGCGTGCGTGCGTGCATGTATGTTTGAATGTGTGAGTGCATGTGTGTGCTCAGATGCATGTGCAGGTATGTGTGTGTATGCAGAGGCCGGAGGTTGACATTGGAATCTCCCTCTATCACTGTTCTCCCTAGTCATTGTAGCAGGGTCTCTTGGTTGAATCCAGAACTTGGTGTTTGTTTGTTTGTTTGTTTTAGCTTAGTATGCGTGTGGATGATATCTGCTGGGGCACTGCTGTAACTCCAGGTTCATCAAGTCAACTGAATCTTCTTTAAGGCTTTTCCACGGGAGAACAAAGGGCTGTAAAACTAGTCATATTGTTTTAAACAATAGTCTCTTAAAAATGGGCCACAGGACCTGTTGTTGGGTGTGTTTGAGCAACACATTTCACTTGTGGTGTAAATTGTACCTCATGTGATATCCTCAAAAACTGACTTAGAATTTAATCGGGTCACACATAAGCATGATCTGGAATTCTAAACGTATTTAAATGGGTAGCCAGGCATCGTGGTTGAGCATGATCAGGAATTCTAGACGTATTTAAATGGATAGCCAGGCATCATGGTTGCCTTGATTGCTTTTGCTGTTGAGATAAAACATCTGGGAAAAGCAGTTTACGGAAGGAAAGGCTGATTTTGGCTCCAGTTGGAGGGTACAGTCCACACGGCGAGGAACTCAAGGTGGCAGGAGTTGGTCCCCTCACTCCTACAGTCCAGAAGCAGAGAAGGCTGAATACTGCACTCAGGAAGCTTTTTCTTCCTTTCATTCAGTCCAAGGCCAGGGAATGGTGCCACCCACAGTGGACAGGTCTTCCCACTTAATCAACCCTGCCTAGGTAATTCCTCCCCCTCACAGATGTGCCTAGAAACTTGTCTCCTGGGCAATTCTAGATGCTGTCAAGTTGGCAATGCTAACCTTCACAGCCGTGCCTGCGTGCATGCGTGTGTGCGTACGTGCGTCTCCTCCCAGCACTCAGGAGGCTGAGGCAGGAGGTCAGTTCAAGCTCAGTCTGGTGGACCTCGTGAAAACCATGCCTCAAATAGACAAACAAACAAATCAATAGTGTACAACATACCGCTTCCTCTTCACTCCTGCTACCCAGTCAGATAAATCTCTCCCTCAGAAACTGTTCACAGCTCTGTTGTGCCATTGCAGATATCTGTGCATGCAGTAAGGTGTAAGAAAAAAAAAATGGGTGAATATGTTTGCCTCCACATGTGAACAGCAGAGGACATCCTTGGGTAGTTTTCTTAGTTACTTTGCTTTTCTGTTTTATTATTATTTTTTAAATTTACATTTATTTTCTCAGTTTCTCTCTCTCTCTCTCTCTCTCTCTCTCTCTCTCTCTCTCTCTCTCT
>CABHPR010157416.1:0-10819 GCA_902168415.1 Peromyscus melanophrys | reverse complement strand
TCTCTCTCTCTCTCTCTCTCTCTCTCTCTCTCTCTCTCTCTCTCTCTGTGTGTGTGTGTGTGTGTGTGTGTGTGTGTGTGTGTGTGTGTGTGTGTGATGGAGAAGGCATGCCACAGTGAGAGTTTGGAGAAGGCCAGAAAACATCTTTGTGGAGGTGGTCCTGTGGGTCCTGGGGATGGAATTCAGGTCACCAGCCTCATGCAGTAAGGGCCGTTACCCGATGCATACTGGCCCCTGCTTTGTTTGTTTTAATGAATTTATTTGTGTGTGTGTGTGTGTGTGTGTGTGTGTGTGTGTGTGTGTGTGTGTGTGTGTGTATGTGTTCCATGGTGTGCAATTGGATGGCAGAACATTGTTTTCCGGAGTCAGTTCTCTCCTTCTCCCACGTGAGTCTAATCAGGTCACCAGGCATGGTGGCAAGTACCTCTGCCTGCTGGTCATCTCACCAGCCCCCCACACCCTTGCCTTGTGTTCTGATTTTAAAAAATTAGATTTCACCGGGCGTTGGTAGCACACGCCTTTAATCCCAGCACTCAGGAGGCAGAGCCAGGCGGATCTCTGTGAGTTCGAGACCAGCCTGGTCTACAAAGTGAGTTCCAGGAAAGCCTCCAAAGCTACACAGAGAAAACCTGTCTCAAACAAACAAACAAACAAAAATTAGATTTCTGAATGAATGTTAATGTCATGTGCACTCAGCGTCCACATTTTAGACAACCAGGAAAATACCATGTTAATACTTGTATCATATTGTGTAATTAAACAGAAATTATTTTATTTAGCACAGAAAGGGAGGCAGTACTCCCCTCCACTAACAGATGAGAAAGAAAGTCAGGGTTAGAGGCTAGAGATGGCTCAATGATTAAGAGCTTCTCTTTCAGGACCCAGGTTCGATTCCAGCACCCACAAAGCAGCTCACCACCGTCTGTAACTCCACTTCCAGAAGATTCTACTTCATCTTCTGGCTTCCCTGGACATCAGGCATGCACATGGTGTACATATGTACATGTAGGCAAAGCTCTCATACACAGAAAACAAGGAAAAATTTTTTTAAAAAATCAAGCTTAATACCACATAACTATTAAGTAGTATTTGGAGAGGGGGGCGACTAGACAATTATAGCCTCAGACTTGTTCATTTATACTCTCATTTCAAGTGTTTCTAATTTTTTTTTTTTTTTGAGACAAGATGTCATGTTGCCCAGGTTGGCTTTGAACTCTCTATACAGCAGAAGATGACTTTGAACTCCCAATCTTCTGCTTTTACCTTTGGAGTTCTTGTATCACAAGCGTGTGCCCCTATACCTGGCTGAAGCATTTCTAATTTTTGGTTCTAAATTTAGCATCAGAATTCTGATTTCCAGGATCTGGGGCGATGGGCTGGTGAGCAGAGCACTGGATACACAAGTGTGACGCTGGATTTTGGATCTCCAAGAACCATGTAAATACTGGGTGGGGTACGGCGGCCCAGCTGTGATTCCAGCACTCGGGAGGCAGGCAGGGGATCCCTGGAGCAAGCTGGCCAGCAAGACCAACCATGCTAACAAGTTCTGGGTTTGCCGGGCAGTGGTGGCACATGCCTTTAATCCCAGCACTCGGAAGGCAGAGGCAGGTGGATCTCTGTGAGTTCAAGGCCAGCCTGGTCTACGGAGTGAGTTCCGAGACAGCCAGGACTGTTTCACAGAGAAACTCTGATCTTGAAAAAACCAAAACCAAAAACAAAACCCAAAACCAAAACAAAACAAAAAAACCTAAAAACCTCTATAGATACGTGGTGTTAAATATGGATTATTTCACCTCATCCTTTTTACATTTAACATGCTTTGAAATGATTTATATGACTTTTTAGTTAAAGATGGTCACAAAAATCTTTGCTGCTGAGATGACTCTGTGAGTAAAGGCCTTGCTACCACACCTGATGACCTGAGTTTGATCCCTAGGACCCACACGGTAGAAGGCAGGGACTGAGTCCTGCTTATTGTCCTTTGAGCTCTGTATGTACGTTGAGTGCACATGCACACACACACACACCACACACACACATACATACACGTGATGTAATGAGCCAGGTGTAAATAATGCACACCTTTAATCCCTGCACTCAGTAGGCAGAGGAAGGAGGATCTCTGTGAGTTCAAGGCCAGCCTGGTCTACATAGTGAGCCTCAGGCCACCCAGAGATACATAGTGAGACCCTATTTTTAAAAATATAATAATTTTTTTAAAGCCTCTGTCTTATCCTGAGTTTACCATTCCCCTTGGATCTGCATGGCTCTGTGAGTGTTTCTTCAATTGTAAGTAGCACGCCTTTGATCCCAGCACTGGAGAGGCAGAGCCAGGCAGATCTCTGTGAGTTCAAGGCCAGCCTGGTCTACAGAGTGAGATCCAGGACAGTCAGAGCTGTTACAAAGAGAAACCTGTCTCGAAAAACCAAAAAAGTATCTATCAGAGTTTCATGAGAGGGAGGGAGGACATCTTACTGATGTCTTCAAAGTATTTTTATGAGGCCTGGGGAGATGGCTCAGTGTATAAGGCATCAGACAGGCAAGCGTGAGGATCAGAGATCGAATCCCCAGCTCCCACATAAAAACAAAAACAAAAACAAAACAGCAGTCGTGGTGGCCTTCCTGTAATCCCAGTCCTCGGGAGGTAGAGCCAGGGGACTCTCAGAGTAAGCTGGATAGTTAAACTCACTGAATAAGCAAGTTGGGTAGTTCAATCAGCAGAGCTGATGAACACCAGGCTTAGCAAGGGATGCTGCCTCAGTCAATAAAATGGAGAGTAATTGAAGAAGACACCAGATCTCAACCTCTGCCCTCTACATGCATACACACATATGTGCACATTCGGCCCTGCACATGTGTGTCCATACACATGTATGCACATACATGAATACACACGCCCCCCAAAAAAGTATTTTTATGAAAGTACTGGAATTACAAAACTAGATGTTTTATCCAGGGACTGTGAATAGTTTCTTCGCAAAATGTTGAGCTAGAATGAGGTTTATTTATACATTATTGAAATGTCAGCTAGTATTACTAAATTGGGCGACATTTTAAAAAAAAAACAGATATGGAGCTGGACGCGGTGGCGAATGCCTTTAATCCTGGCAGAGGCAGCCTCTTCTACATAGTGAGCTCCACGACAGCCAGGGCTATGTAGAGATAGCCTGTCTAAAACAACAAAAAACAAGCAAACAAAAACAATAACAAAAAACAGATGTTGAAATTGACTTCCCAGAAATTGTCAGATAATTGCAACAGAACATTAATGAGATTGACCAGATTACAGAAAATACCCATTTTCAACACCTGCAGTTCGTGCCCATCTGAGCCTCTCTGTTAAATGAGAAATACTTGAACTTTTTTCTTTCAGATAAATTAAGGAATTGAATCTTTGCAACTCTTTTTTTTTTTTTCTGAAAAGAAAAAAATGTGTTAAAACACAAGATTGCCAAGACAGATACTGGCTTTTGAAAGAATACTAATAACTTTTTTGTGGCTGAGAGCTTCTTTTTATACACAGAAAAAAACTCCTGCTATTCTTAAGTGTTTTGAAGATCCAAAGAAAGACTTCTGATTGAGGCTTGTACATAATGCCGCCGCTCTTTCTCATGGTACTGTTGCCAAGAAGAAGCGTGCAGCACATGCGTGCTTCACCCAGCCTCTCTGAAGGGCTCTGCTTACAGCAGAATTTCCAGGAAGAAATGAATGATGAGCGCCTGCCACAGAAGGATGCTGTGAAAGAAAATGGCAAAGCTTGGTGGCAAAATGGGTCCACTGACACGGAAAATGTTAAGTGGGAAAATAGTTCTTGATGGTTCCTCCCAGTCAGTCTTGATTCAGCAGAAGAAAGAAGGGTGATGGGGGGGGGGGGCATTTGCTGGTGTCCTGGCAGCCCACTGGTCTTCCCATCTGCCATGGTTACTCCTCATTGTCGGCTTGAGTGCATTTAGGATACAGGCCTCTGGATGTGTCGGAGGATGTTTCCAGAGAGGTTTAATTGGCACGAGAAGACCCAACCTGAATGTGGTCAGCACCGTGACACGGATTGGGATCCCAAACTAAATAAACAGAAAGTCGGGGCAAGAGGATCCACAGGGTAAAGGCACTTGTTGCCAAGTCTTACGACCCCGGATCAATATCCTGAACCCACATGGTGGAAAGAGATCCTACAGGCTGTCCTCTGACCTCTATGCACTTGTCATGCAGACACACACACACACACACACACACACACACACACACACACACACACACACACTACATACATAAGTTTTTGAGGAGCAAGTGAGCAGAGTACCCATATTATCTATCTCTGCTTCCAGGTTATAGGCAATATGGCTGGCCACCTCACAGACCTGCTGGTGTGTCTTCCCTGTCATGGTGGACTGTACCCTAAAACCACAAGCCAAATAAGGCTTCCTGTTATGCACTGCATGTGAAATGTGCCCAGAGGTTCATGCATTCTAACATTCGGTTTCTAGCCCAAGGGCTGTTTCGGAAACTCGTAGAGCCTTGAAGAAGTGGAACCTCCCTGGAGAATGTGAGTGACTAGAGGCAGGCCTTGGGACTTCATAGCCCCATCACACCTTCCGTCTGCCTTCTATTTCTCTGATTGCCAAGACAGAGACAGAGACAGAGACAGAGACAGAGACAGAGACAGAGAGAGATTTGAGGCTCTTCACCATGCCCTTTTTCTCTTGTCTCTTCTCTGTTTCCTGTTTCCCACATGCCTGGTTCCTTGGCCCTCTTCCTCATCTCGGAGTCCTGCTTATTCTTGCTTGCATGTAGTATTTAAGTAATCTGGAACTACAGGTGATTCAGCTTGGCAGGGAAAGAGAAAGAAAAAGCATGCTGCCTGGACAGACAAGAAATTAAGGCCAGGCAGTGGTGGTGCACGCCTTTAATCCCGGCGCTCTGGAGGCAGAGGTGGGCAGATCTCTGTGAGTTCAAGACGAACCTGATCTACAGAGTGAGTTCCAGGACAGCCAGGGATACAATAGTGAGACCTTGTTTGAAAAAAAACAGGAAGAAAAAAAAAAAGCAATTGCTGCTCTCGAAGAGGATCCAAGTGTGGTTCTCAGCACCCACGTCATCCGATTCACAAGCACTTGTAACTCCAGCTCCAGGGGATCTGCTGTCTGGCCTCTGCTGGCACTCAATTCATGTACACACACCCACACCCGCTCCCCCTACCCATTAAAAGTGAACTAACAATTTCGACAATGAACTCATGTGGATAAACGATTTGCATTGAGTCGAGTTATGTTTACTGATGTTTATCTGGGAATATTGGCATCCACTGTCCATATCCTTCCTAGTGACTTAACCACTTTAGTGATGCTGGTTTGTTGTTGGACTCTGGCACAGTATGAAGATGCAGGGTGGCTCACATAATAAGGAAACTAATAAGGCTGTCACTATACTTGCTGTATCTCCCATTCATAAAATACTCCCGGAGACAGGGGCTGTTGTGGAATATTAATTTAAGATGTGTTACATTCGTTTATGCTACGGAACATTTGTTTAATGATGCAAAGATGTGTCAGGGACTCTTAACCTTGCCTCTCTTAACTACTGAGCCATCTCTCCAGCTCCCTCTCTGTATGAATTCAAACTGCTGTGACCTAGCACAGTCAGAAATGATAGACACATACATGGAGGTCATTTTTTGCTTTGTCAGTATTTTGCACCACAGACAGGTATCAGCTGAATGGCCAATGCAATAACAAATCACAACACTCTGATGAAACGGAAGAAAGAAAATAGTTAATATGCACAAACAGTGTTAATGGTGAATATGAAATGAAGTGATGTTCTCTCATCAGGACCAGAGTCAGTAAGATGAAACGGTGGCCTGAGGAGGTTTACCATGAGATAAGATCAGAGGAGATAGGATTTGAGTGAAAGGAAAACACTAGAATTAGATGTAACAAAGAAGTTTCGGGTGGGAGATCATTACAGAAATGGATTACTGAGCACATACAGACTTTCCTTGGGATGGACGACTACCTGTCTAGGATGACTTAATTATGGAGCTGCCTAGAGGCATGAGGCTGGATTCATGACTTCTGCACTAGGATTTTATAGTTCTATCGAAAAGAATATAAAACCCACATAGTTTTAAATTTAAATTTATTGCACGGCTTATAGTTGAATGCATCCATATAAAGATCAAATTGTTGATTTACAGACAGAAAATCTATAACCTGGATTTTGTGGCATCCAAGTTCTATACAAGCTTTATAGAATGCTTCCCTGTAAAAAGCCTGATATAAAAGGAATCATACATTTGATAGTTCTTGGCAATCTAGTACTTTCCTTCGCTTAAAGGTATACTACATTGAATTAATATGATATTGCACATAATTGATTTAAGTTGCTCTCTTATGTTCAAATATGAAATTAATCATCTATAAACCTAGCATTTGCATTAAGGCTACCGGTAGAGTGAAGTACAATCAGAATTCTCCGTTCTCCATCTCTTTAGATGGTTGTTTGATGAGACCCAGTGGATAATTATTTGTAAGTCAGATTCATGTGAGAGAAAAAAAACTCAACATGGAGCCAGGGATGTTGGGAGAGTTCTGGGTGAGCATCGGAGAGGCCTCGGGTTCTATACAGCATCACACACATTGGGTTTGGTGGCGTAAGTCTGTGGTGCTGACACTCAGAATGCAAGAGCTTGAGGGTCAGGATTTCAAGGTCATCTTTGGCTACTCAGTGAATTCTAGGCCGGCTTGGGATACAAGAGATTCTGTCTCGGGGCTAGAGAGATGGCTCAGAGGTTAAGAACACTGGCTGTTCTTCCAGAGGTCCTGAGTTCAATTCCCAGCACCCATATGGTGGCTCACAACCATCTGTAATGAGATCTGGCTCCCTCTTCTGGCCTGCAGGAATACATGCAAACGGAACACTGTATACATAATAAGTAAATAAATCTTAAAAAAAAAAAAAAAAAAAAGAGAGAGAGATTCTGTCTCAAAACAAAAACAAGACCATGGGTGGTGGCTTTAATCCCAGCACTCAGGAGGCAGAGCCAGGTGGATCTCTGTGAGTTCAAGGCCAGTTTGGTCTCCATAGTTCCAAGCCAGGGCTACTTGGTGAGACCATTCTCCACAAAGAAAGAAAATGGCCAAGTGTAAGCTGGGTTTGTGGCTCCATGGAAGAGTATTTGCCTACATGTATGTGGCCCCGAATTCGATACCACAAAGAATCAAAGAGGTAAGGAAGAAAAATAAAAGAGAGAGTCAATTTGTTTCTATGTGCTAAAATGGCCGACACAAATAAACCAACCAACCTATTTAAGAATCATAAACATGTGACTGGGGAGATAACTCAGTGGGTGAGCTCTTCTGTGTGAGCATGAAGACCTAAGTGGCTATCCCAAGCACCCACATAAAAGGCCTATGCCTGTGATCCTAGTGCTGGGGTGACCGAGATTGGAGGACCGCTGGAGCTGGCCAGCCGGTCTGGACAATTCGTGACCTCCAGGTTCAGTGACAGACTCAAATTTAAAAAACAAAGTAGCCAGTCATGGTAGGTCACAGTAGCACACATCTTTAACCCCCACACTTGGTATGAAGATCTCTGTGGGTCTGAGCCAGCCTGGTATACATATTGAGTGCCAGGCCAGCCAGGGCTATATGGTAAGGTCCTGTCTGAAATTAAAAAAAAAAAAAAATGAGGTGGAGAAGGACAGAGGCAGACACCTGACATCAACCTTTGGCCTCCATATCTGCACTACTCATATCCCCACGCATACATGTACACACACACACACCATAAACACATATATACATGCACACACCAAAATCACACATATTATGATTCATAGAAAGAACATACCAAATATCACTCAAAATCGTTCAAATAAATAACAACCTGGTATATTTCTCTCCAATTTTAAACACTGCTCTCTTTTCTCTCTCTGTTTTTCTGTATTTCTAAGACAAAGTGTACTTGCATGGCCCAGGCTGGCCTCAGATTGCAGTTTTCCTCACTCCTCAGCCTCTCAAAGGCTGGGGTTAAAGAGAGCACCAGGCTTTCCTCCGTCCTCCCCGCCACCCCTCCCCTCTCCCACTTCTCTCCTTTTTAAAGAAGTATTTATTTATTTTATGTGCATTGGTGTTTTGCCTGCATGTGTGTCTTTGTGAGAGTGTCGAATTCCCTAGAACTGGAGTCACAGACAGTTGTGAGCTGCCATGTGGGTGCTGGGAATTCCACCCAGGTCCTCTGGAAGAGCAGCCAGTGCTCTTAACCTCTGAGCCATCTCTCCAGGCCCTCCCACTCCTCTTTTTAAAGATTTGTTTATGTGTATTTCATGTAATAACCAAAGAACTATAAGTAATTAAACGATCCTCCTGCCTTGACTTCTCAAATGATGGGGTTACAGGCCTGCATCAGCACACTTGGCCGCTGCTATCTAATATTGACTATTCCTTACTGGAAAAAGCTGGGTCGTACTTTGTACTTGATTATCTCTTTGCCATTTTAGTCTTTCTACATTTTTTCTTAACTTGAGACAGAGTCTCACGTATAGCTCTGTTGGCCTCAAACTCACAGAGATTCACCTGCCTCTGTCTACTGAGTGCTGGGAAAGGCATGTGCCTGCGTAGCTGGTTGTTCTCATTGCTTTTAAAATGTTTTAGATTATTTACTTTATTTTATGTGTGAGTGTGCATCATGAGCGTCAGATAATGGTGGAAGTCAGAAGAGGCACCGGATCCCCGGAACTAGAATGACACGGGGTGGGCCATCATGTAGCTGCCGGAAACCAAACCTGGATCCCACGAGAGAAGTCGGTGCTCTTAAATGCTGAGCCATCTTCTTCAGCCTGTTTTTGTTTTCTGGTGATGAGGTTTGGACGTTTCTTAAGTTGGTCTCCAACTCCTGGAATCCAGTAGGGTTTTTTGTTTTTTGTTTTTGTTTTTGTTTTTTTCCGAGACCGGGTTTCTCTGTGTAGCCCTGACTGGCCTGGAACTCACTCTGTAGACCAGTCTGGCCTTGAACTCACAGAGATCCGCCTGGCTCTGCCTCCTGAATGCTGATATTAAAGGCATGTGCCACCATGTCCTGCTTTATTATTAGGTATTTTGCTAGCTGTTGGTTTGAAATAAGTTTTTCCTGATGCTAAGGACTTACTCTCAATCTGTGTGGCCAAAATTTGAGATCCAGGCGAGCAAGATGGCTCAGCTAGTGTAACCGCATGCGGCTGCAAGAGTTGTACACTACACACACCCAAGGGGTGTCAGTCCCCTTGCGGACTAAGTGCTGATGACCCCTGGAGTTGTTCAGTGCACTCTGCCCAGGGTTACAGGAACCTTACAGAGCTGGTGTCCCTCTGTGGTGCCCTGCTGACCCTCCATAGCCAGGGCGGTCTGACTGCCTGCTATCCCGAGCCCTGGAGTTAAAACACATAACCAAGTCTGGTGTGCCCGTCCCTGTGGTCTCTGTGTCCCCAGCAGGCACATCAGCTAACCCTGAACTAGTCCAGTTCATTGTAGGGCAGGACTCTTCATGGGAATGCACAGCCTCGTAAGATCATTTTCTAAATGAAACCCTGATTTTTGCCTCTAATGGTACCTAATGATGAAAGCGTCTCCTGATGAGATTTGTCAGAATGGAGGACTTACATTTTCTCTAAGTAATGATGATAGCACTTTGACTAATTTAACCACTGTTGTATTAGTCAGCATTCTTTAAAGAAACAGAATTTACAGGATATATATTATATATAGTACATTATATTACATATAATGATGTATATTATATAAATACATATTATGATATTTTATGTACTATATATATAAAGGGGATTAATAAATCCTATATAAATATATATAGTACATAAAATATCATAATATGTATTTATATATATATACAAAGGGGATTTATTAGAATGGCTTACAGCCTGTGTTACAGCTAGTCCAACAATGGCTTTCTACCTAAGGAAGGTCCAAGAACCAGTGGTTGCTCAGTCCACGAGGCCAGATGTCCCTGCTAGTCTTCGGCATACACCAGAATCTCGAATAAGTAGGCTCTAATTCCAGGGAAGGAATGGACTTGCTAGAGAGAGCAAGTAGGCAAATCGAGGGAGGAGCTTCCTTCTTTCACGTCTTTATATAGGCTTCCAGCAGAAGGTGTGGCCAGATTAAAGGTGGATCTTCCCACCTCAAATATCTGGATTAAAAGTGGGTATTCCTACTTCAAATTATTTAATCAAAAAAAAATCCCTCACAGGTGTGCCCAGTCATTTGGGTTAAGTTAATTCCATATGTAGTCAAACTGACAACCAAGAATAGCCATCCCAACTGCCTTACATGGTCTTTCTTGGGCTCAGTAGACACTTGGAGCCGCAGAGGGTCTGCTAAAAGTGGTCATATGGCTGGGCAGTGGTGGTGCATGATTTAATCCCAGCACTCAGGAGGCAGAGACAGGTGGATCTCTGTGAGTTACTGGTCTACAGGGCAAGTTCCAGGACAGCCAGGGCTACACTGAGAAACTCTGTCTTGAAAGACAAACAAACAAACAAACAAACAAAACCCAAAAGAGTGGTCATATGAAAAAGGCAGGGTGTATTATGTGAAATTCCCAAAGAATCAATGAAGATATATATTAAGAAAAAAGAAAAAGGCTTCTTTGCCTTTAATCCTAGCACTCAGGACAGCAGGGCTACATAGAGAGACCCTGTCTCAAAAAAAAAGAAAAGAAAAGAAAGAAAGAAAAAAGAAGAAAGAAAGAAAGAAAGAAAGAAAGAAAGAAAGAAAGAAAGAAAGAAAGGAAGGAAGGAAGGAAGGAAGGAAGGAAGGAAGAAAGA
>CABHPR010157415.1:0-42584 GCA_902168415.1 Peromyscus melanophrys | reverse complement strand
CTTTCCTGGAACTCACTTGGTAGCCCAGGCTGGCCTCGAACTCACAGAGATCCACCTGCCTCTGCCTCCCAAGTGCTGGGATTAAAGGCGTGCGCCACCACCGCCCGGCCTTTTTGTGGCATTTTAAGAGGACATGAATTAGTACACACAACTGCCTGCAATGAAATCCTCACTGTTGAAATTATTGTGACATTTCAATAGGAAAAATTCTACAAATTTTCAGTGGTTATTGTGAATGTGACTCAAACAATGCCAGTCAGCTATGCTTTCTTCTTGCAGAGTGTACAGAATGTGAGAGAATAAGCCAATATATGAGAATATGCCAGCTCATGGATCTTTCTTTACCCAAAGAAGATTCCATTTGGTAACTGTTTCATTGTGACAAATAAATCTGGATCTTAAATTCTCATATTCCAGGCGAGGTGAAAAGCAAATGCATTGCACTGGTGCCTGAGAATCTACTGAGGTAGATGCAGATGCCTGGGGTATCTGTTCTGTTTTTCCAGGCAGCTATGTTTACCTGCCACCTTCTATTAACTTTTACCAAAGAAATTATGTGTAAGCAAAATCAAAAGAAGAATTTCTGGATCAACATAAAAGTATATTTAAAGCCATTGGTACATTTTTCCGAGTATTGTTTGAAATATTACAGTAGGTTAGGGTTATTGCTCAATGATATTGTGTATGTACAAAGCCCTAGATTTGATTCCCTGCGCTACCAAAAAAATAAAATTATACTAACTTATAGTTTTAAAAAATCCAACCTCCACCGTACTTCAACATTGCCTTCTGGAAGTTTCTGATTACTTGGTATGTGAAGTATTACATCTCTTGCTGGGCTGGGTCGTGAACTGATTCTAATTATTTGGATCATGTCCTGTGGCAGAAGTAAGGATAGTTACTGAAATAGTACTATCTTCAAACAACTGTATGCTGTCCTCAAACAGCAACAGGACTAGCATTTTATGTGTGGAGTGAACCACATCTTTGGGCCCAGAGAATTCAAGGATTTGTCAGGACATTAACCTAGAAATTACCACTGCTAGTATCAGGATCCACCTAGCTTGCTTTCTACTTAGGACCTGTTCTGCATTTGTACTACTCCAGTATGAAGTCCTGACGTTGTTTCACAGCCCACTTTTCCTTCTGGTTATAGGAGATAAAACTCTCTTTGTATGTTGTCAAGTGAGCGCTTTGACTTCCACACTTCTCATTAAATAGTGATTAATCACCTTTTAGCCATTCTTTGTATTTCTCCAGTACATTTCTGGCAGCTAGTAAAAACAGTATGACTCTACTGGAGGGATGATTCCTGCTTCTGTAGAACTTCTCCACACACAAGAATTCCTGCTTCAGCTAAGCAAGGTTATATCCTCTGCCATATCCTCTGCATATATGTTATGGCTGTGAGCTTGGTGCTTTTGTAGGACTCCTGACAATGAGAGCTGGTGTTTCTCTGACTCTTTTGCCTGTTCTTGGGACTCTTTTCTTCCTATTGGGTTGTCTTGTTCAGCCTCGATATGACGGCTTTTGCCCTGTTTATTGTATCTTGTTTGGTTATGTTCACTTATTGTCTCTTGGAGTCCTACTCCTTTCTGAAGGAAAATGGAGGCAGAAAGTATCTGGAGGAGGGGGGAGCTGGGGGGAGTGGAGGGAGGCAAACTATGCTCAGGATGTGTTGTATGAGAGAAGAATCTATTTCAACAACAAAAAAGAATTCCTACATGCTGTGGGATGGTCTGTATGTCAAACATGTTGCTTATTGGTCAATGAATAAAACACTGATTGGCCAGTGGTCAGGCAGGAAGAAGTATAGGCGGGACAAGGAGGAGAGAATTCTGGGAAGTGGAAGGCTGAGGAGACACTGCCAGCCGCCACCATGACAAACAGCATGTGAAGATGCCGGTAAGCCACAAGCCATGTGGCAAGGTATAGATTTATAGAAATGGATTAATTTAAGCTATAAAAACAGTTAGCAAGAAGCCTGCCACGGCCATACAGTTTGTAAGCAATATAAGTCTCTGTGTTTACTTGGTTGGGTCTGAGCGGCTGTGGGACTGGCGGGTGACAGGGATTTGTCCTGACTGTGGACCAGGCAGGAAAACTCTAGCTACAGTTGATTCACAGCATCTACACTTCAACAATAAGTAGTTTGAATATTATTTCCTAAAATGTTGGGAGAATATGATTTTTAAAGTCAATGTAAGACAGCAAATGACATAATAAATAGAGAAAGGATATGTTCACTATCCTCAAACAAGCCATTTAAAGATTGAAGTTATCAAGAAAGATGTTCATAAAAGGCAGAATAATAAACAGATGGGACAATATATTTAGTTATAGTACTCTTGGAGGAAATAATATCACATAGTCATTAGTAAATAAAATATATGGAGTGACTACACAAAGTCTTTGGCTAAGGACCTAAGAGCTAAGCTTATACTGTATTTTTTGTGGGTTTTTTGTTTTAATCAAGAACAACTTAACCAAGGGTTCTACCACCCACAGTTAGGATGTACCCTTCCACACCAATCATTAATCAAGAAAAATGCACCACAGACTTACTACATGACAATCTATGGAAGCATTTTCTCATTTGAGGTTCCCTCTTCTCAGATGACTCTAGATTGTATCAAGTTGACCAAAAACTAGCTAACAGAACTGTATACAAAATTTACCTGTGGGGATCCTCACCTACCTATCTTCTAAGATAGCTCTTCAGCCCTCATAATCAGGGAACCCTTCTGAAGGTGGAAGGTCACTGTCTTCAAACTGATACCATTTTATGCAGTCCCCCAAACTCCCTTTGGTTATCTGTTTTAACTGGGAAAAGTTAGTAAAGGGAATGTACTAAAACTTCTTCAAATCCTGTTCTGTTCCTTCAAACTGAGTTAGTAACCAACACAGCTTGTTATAGGAAGCATGAATGTCTATGGTTGAGGTAATCCTTCCCTGTGACCTAGGTTTTTTTTTTCTTCTTCATTCAGTTTTCCATATAAACTATTCTAGTCCCAGACTGCTGAGAATTGCCATCCCCACTACCCTTTCTACCATGCCAAAGGAAATACTTCATGCAATAATGGAAAAAAATAGTGCCGTTTCAAATAAAGAGCCAAATTAGGAAGTTTATGAACTTTAATATAGTCATAAAGTCATGCTATAGAAGTATGTAAAGTCATAAATATAAATATTTTACTAACCATCCAGAGCCAACTGTTACTTTTTGTTGTTATTTTAGTTTTGGTTTTGGTTTTTTAAGACAGGGTTTCTCTGTGTGGTCCTGGCTGTCTTGGAATTTTCTCTGTAGACCAAACTGGTCTCGAATTTAGAGATCTGTCTGCCTCTGCCTCCTGAGTGCTGGGGTTAAAAGCAAATGCCACCATACCTCCGTCATTTGTAAGGAAAATGGCAATATGGTCCAATATGATCTTTGGATTTCAGCAAGCCTAGGTTCAACTTCTGGCTCCAAGAGCTAGTAGCCTTGTGTAGCATGAATCTTAAAAGTTCTTATTAATAAAATCAAACCTGGGGCCAGTTATTGGGGTGAAATGCTGGGAGATCAGAGAGACAGAATGAGCCACAGCTAACCTCACCTGGCCAACTTCTCAGCTGGTCTTGTTTCCTCAGACTGGAGGCCTCTGAGTCCTCATCCAGAATGGGTCTCAGCTGAACTGTGCTGCTAGAAGCCTGAAAGCTTAACCAGGCCAAATGCTTAACCAGCCAAATGCTTCTAGTTTCTGGTCCTCACGCCTTGTATATCTTTTTGCTTTCTGCCTCACTCCCTGGGATTAAAGGCTTGCTTTCTGGGATTAAAGGCGTGTGTCACCATACCTGGCCGGTTCCAATGTGGCCTTGAATTCACAGAGATCCAGAGGGATTTCTGTCTCTGGAATGCTAGGATTAAAGGCGTGTGCTACCACTGCCTATCCTCATGTTTAATACTGTGGCTGTCCTGTTCTCTGACCCCAGGTAAGTTTATTAGAGTGCACAGTATTTTGGGGAATACAATACCACCACAGCCTTGTTTTCATGGGAAAATATTTAACTTATCTAAACATCAAGTTGTTTCTTCCATCAGTGTGTCTACATACAGACATGCATGTGTGCATGTGCACACACACACACACACACACACACACACACACACACACACACACAGAGGCTACTTCATTTTGTAGCTGAATTTTTCCTGTGTCCCACCCAGTCAGCAGTCACTCAGACCCAAGTAAACACACAGAGGTTTATATTAATTAAAACTGCTCGGCCATTAGCTAAGGCTAACAACTGACTAGCTCTTACATTTAAACTCAGCCCATTTCTGTTAATCTATATGTTGCCACATTTTCCATGGCTTTTCCTGTGTGCCATTACATGCTGCTCCCTGCATGGTGGGCTGGCGTCTCCTGACTCAGCCTTCCTCTTCCCAGAATTCTCCTCCCTGTTTATCCCACCTATACATCCTGCCTGGCTACTGGCCAATCAGCATTTTATTTATCAACCAATCAGAGCAACACATTCACAGCATACAGAGCAATGTCACCCATCATCATAGCATTGAAATAAGATTTGCTTTTGTGATAGCATCAGCAAATAATGCTGTATCGCCCACTGAGAAAGTCCAAATAATCAATGTCTGTACTAATTGACATTTTAAGTGTAACAATACATATTTGCATTAATACTCACATTAATCTCTTTCCCAGTGTTCTGGGACTGTGAAGATGTAGCCTACCAGAAGCAAGGGTTGGTTGTTTTCTCAGTGTTTTGAATTGTGGCCCTCCAGAGGACCAGCAACTCAACTGTGCTTGTTTAATGTGGTTTGTTCTGCACCATATGCGTGTGGGCTTTTAATAAATGCTATTTGATGATGATGATGAGTTCCTGGAGACAGAGCTGTGTTCAGCAGAGTCACTACATTATGCTTGGCCTAGCTTTCCACTACTCAACTCCAGGAATGCTCTTGTGAGCGGTACAGAAACTTCTGAAATTTCCATTTGAGGTGAATACCCCTGCCAGCAAGCCTCTCAAAGGGAGCCATTAACCCTCACCTTTTTTTTCTTATGACTCCTTCCAAACTGACCCTCAGAAGGGCTTTCTCAGCAGGCTGCTCTGGAGCTCTTGGCAACATTCCAAGGCAGGGCTATCTAACATGCTTGCTGAGAAAGCTGGAGAACAGCCACTGAGCGCAGCAGGCCCTCTCTTGAAGTCCAACTATGGAGAACAGTGCATTACACCTCTACTACGTGTAAAAGCAAAACTGAGAACTGGCTGTCTATGGTCCCTAATAGGTACAAAAGGTGATCTGTGCTCCAGAGATTCACGGTTTCAATATTATGGAGATGTTTCCATTAAAAACAATGAAACCTCTATCCTGAAAACTAGCATCAAAACCAGGCTTTCCCTCCTCACACCTCAAATTATAGTAACTGGGTGGTATAAAGGGATTTTTCTCTTTTTTTCCCTGCATTGTCTTCTTTTCTTACTCCAATCTGGGCTTTCAAGTGAGTTTTATCTTGACTCATTCTCCCACTGCCATAAAACTATCTTTTCCAACTGTCTCTGGATTAAAAGTCCCTTTGTTTTCATTGGGCCTCTGTCCCCAGTTTCTTTAAGTATAAAGTAACCCTCCTTGGATGAAATAGCTCTCTGACAAAGCTTCCACCCTCTCCTACCAGGATTGTTGTTGGAAAAGGCCTGGAGAGCCTGGTACAAGCTTTGAGAGCAGGATGCTCTGGACGATGTGCTGTACATGAACAATGCTGCCTTTCACACTACCTGGGTTCTCCAAACACAGATATCTGTGATCTTCTGCCAGGCCAAGAGAGGATCTGGTGTTTAATAGTGATGACCTGGGCTTTCAGCAGGGCTGTGGGCTTTGTAGACAGTCTGTCTATGCAGGCTGGGACCTGGTTTCCAAGGTTCCTCAGACTATTATTGCCTAAAGTAGCTGAGAAGAGTGAACAGAGAGTCAAGAGTTCAGAAAGACATCATCTAGAGACAGAACGGACACAGGAAAAAGCCTGGAACAGTTATGACTCTCCTCTGAAAACAAGACCCTATGCTCAACACTGCAAACAGCGGTCTTACCTTGTTGTTCCTGAGGCTACGTGTTTATGGATATAATCTAAACCTCACTCTGTTCTTTGACTCATCTGATCAAATTTTATAGCCAGTTGATCAATCATTTCATCGAGTTTTAAAATTTATCCATAGAGACTTTGAAATAATAGTCCGGATTTTTTTCTTTTCTTTCTTTTCCTTTTTTTTTTTTTTTTCTGCATTGTGAACAAATCTGTTGTTACTGGCAGTGTGTGTAGGAACTAGTCCTGGTGACCTCTCTGTGAACTCACCAAAAAGTCAAAATTTGCAATGTCTTGTTCAGTGTAAAACTGACCTTTGACCTTCAGAGCTTTGTTGTGGTAGCCTTTCCCGGGGAATCAAAGAGACTGGTCCTTTCCCAAGTCCCCCAAAGCGATTCTGTCCTCAGAATCCCTCAGGGGCCTCTGTGTGGGAATCTTTGAATTTAAGGGTGCAAACACAGGTTCGCAGTGGTATCCAGGCACCGAGATCTAAATCACAAATCTCTCCTGGGTGACATGAAGTTACAAAGGAGAGAAAACTCAGCAGCCTCTTTTGAGACAAGAAATGGCAAAGCAATACGAAGAGGAGGCAGCGGTCCCGGTGAATCGCCACATCCACCCTCTGCTCCGTTTTACGGTGCCCTTCTTCCTTAGTGAAGTCCCTTCCATCGTTCTTGCTGGCTCTTCTCGTGTAGAGAGCAAATACTTTCTCTGCCAATGACAATGGAATCTCTTACACCTCGGCTAAGAACGTTCTGGAGGCTGGATTCTGTTCCGGTTTTCTTGGACGCCCTTTCTAGTGGCCCTATTCTCTCTGCGTGTCAGTTGAGCCCTCCCTGAAGAAGTTAGGTACTGCTGTTCTACACCTCACTCAGATGTTGACATAACTTTTATCACTAGCAGTTACGCTTGTCAAAAGCAGTTATGTGTGCTATCAAATGCCCAACGCCCAGCAGATCATCTTTACGATGCACATCAGAGAGATGCTCAATTTGTAGATTTATTCATCCACATCCTTCTCTGCTTGCTTGCCAGCCCGTGGGACCACTTCTCTCCCTTAAAACCACATGGCTCTGTGAGGGCCAGGATCAGTCAGTATTTATTGGATGAGTACCAATTATGTGCCAAAACTGTATGTGAGAAACAAAATATAAATCATGAGCAGAACTGGAAAGGAACGTGCAACTTTAGCCTAAAAACTTCAGCGTCTCAGTCAACAAAATTGAGAACCAGAGAAATGATTTCTCAAGTCGTCTACAATGTTGTGGTAAGGGTAGAAGAAAACAGTTCTTATCGGGGATTACTGGGCTTCTGCGTGTTCATGAGGTTTCCAGTTTAGCTGCATGACAACTTAGATTATATAATACCACATTTCAAAAGCATTCTGAAGGAACTTATACTGTCCCCTGAATTTAAAATTTCTGTTTGAAAACATCTACTGATGCATTGCCTTAATAAAATTTTATGCAGCACACACACACACACACACACACACACACACACACACACACACACCCCTCTAAAGGGAAAGCGAAAGCTAATGCATTATTTAATTCTTTCCATTGCTTAAACACTCACTGACCTCACGGGTGATAGAACATCTCTCTATCATCGACCCTGCAGGAGTTAAAAGGTAACCGAAAAGCCAGGGATGATCCCAGAGAACACAGAACTACATGTTTCAAGAGGCTGTAAGGGGAAAGAAGCCTGGGAAACCTTATGTGAGAAATGGAATGTGTGTAGCCTTTTCTGACTAGTAACAATTTTGGTAAGTTAGGCTTGGGAAAGCATGTTGCTTTGTTCAAATCTCTTTTCTGGGCTAATCCAGTCATTATTAAACATATGTGACTCAGACCTAGCCCAGAGTCCCTCCAATTTGTGTTTGTGTATTTATGTGCATATTGTACATGTGTGTGAATCATTTCATCCATCCAGCTTAGTGAGAATCAGAAGACTAACACCAATGTCCAGAACGAAGAGGTGTGGGAGGTTCAGAACCTCTGCTCGCTCCTCTTGCTGAGCCCTCACACTTACCTTTATCTCAGGGTCCCATCTTTTGGTGGGACTAGACCCCACGTTTGGGAAGGAAACATGAAAAGCAGCCCTTCTTCAAATGGCTCTGTCGGTGCTTAGTTTGTGTGGAGTTTATTCTTGCTTCTGCTATTTAGTGCCACTTTTTCAGTTCCTTCATCTCTTGCTGTGCAGAATCTTGGCTTCTCTGACTAGTGATGTTTTGTGTAATAAAATACTATGTAGCCCCTTGGGAGCTGCAAGACTTCCTAGTTCCCAACCAAAATGTATATAGCTCCAATTCCTTGCTAATTTTAAGCCAGATACCCAGTTGCCCTTCACCAACTTGACCTATGCTTCTTGAGAGAGTAAGTCTTGTGCCTTTATGATTTTTCCATCAAATCTACTCTTGGTATTTGAAAAGAGGTTCATTTTGACAGAGGACATATGTATGGGTGGAGTCTTAAAGAATAGCTGACTGTTCATTTATTTCTCAATGATAGCCATTCTGGCTGGGGAGGAAACTCTTTTTCTTCCATTGGATTGCCTGTCCAGCCTTGATATGAGGGTTTTTTTACCTTGTCTTATTGCAGAGGCTCTCACCCTGTGGCTCATGACCCCTTTGGGTCCAACAACCCTTTCACAGGGTCACCTAAAACCATCTACATATCAGATATTTACATTATGATTCATAACAGTACCAAATTTACAGTTACAAAGTAACAACAAAATGATTTTATGGGTGGGGGTCACCACAACCTGAGGACCTGTATCAAGGAATCACAGCGCTGCAAAGGTTGAGAACCACTGTCTTGTTGTATCTTGTTTTGTTGCATTTGGTTGCTATCTCTTGGAGGCCTGTTCTTTTCTGAAGGGAAACAAGGGAGGTGTCTGGGGGAGAGGGGAGGTGAGGGGTGGGAGGAGTGAAGGGAAGGGAAACTGTAGTCGGGGTGTATTGCATGAAAGAAGAATCTGTTTTCAATTTTTAAAAAATGAGCTGAGTTGATGTCCGAGGTTCATGATAGCATCGAAGGCAATGCTGATACAAGAGGTCTGGGCTGTCACCTGGGGCCATGCTGGTGTCTGAGGGCCACACTGCCTCAGGGACCATGCTGATCTGAGTGATCTACAATACTCCCCAGGGCAGTGATGACATCAGAGCCTGGGCTGCTGTCTGGGACAGTGTCTGGGTTCATGGTCCTATCACAGTCGAGGTCTGTGATGTCCGTGGCCCATGATGCCACCAAAAGCCACATGGATGCCCAGGGTCTAGGCAGCATCCTGTGGCCATATTGGTGTCCAAGGGCTGTGCAGCCACTGGGGCCATGATGCTGTCTGGGCCAGGTCTGCTGCTGAGGGCCATGTCTGGATTCATGGACCTAGTGCAGTCATGGTCTGTGTTGATGTCCCTGGTTCCTGATACCATGGAAGGCAATGCTGATGCCAAGGGTCTGGGCTACCACTTGTAGCCATGTTGGTGTCTGAGGGCCTCACAACCATGGGGGTCAAGCCAATCTGAGTGGCTTACACAGTCACATGGGGTGTGGCTCAGGTTGCTGCCATGGGCCATGTCTGGGTCCGTGGCCCAACAGCAGCCAGGGTCTGGGCTGATGTCCATGGCTCATGTTGCCACAGAGGTCATAGGAACCATGCTTGTTGTGTCAAAATCCAAGGGCCATGCTGAGCCAGCCCTGTCTCTTACTGGTCCCAGGATAGCTGGCCCTGGCCCTCGCTGGACACTAGAGCAGGAAAGCTGGCACCATCCCACTCCCCGACTCCTTACCCATGGGAGAGCTGACCCCAGCACTCAGCATCCATGGCATTGGCCTAGGAGAGCTGGCTCTGACCCTCACCTGAGGGAGAGGTCCCAATAGCATGGACCAACCAACTCAACTACCACTGAGACCCACATCCTGGTCCTTGGGTTGACCCACCCTAACAGCTGCCCCATCTATGACCTGCTGGAGTGTGCAAAGGGACTGACTGGTCCTGCAGAACAATAACTGCGGAATCTCCATGACTCAGGGCAATAATAGGATGTCCAAGAGGAGTTTTGATAAGGGCCCAGCCCAGTGATTATAGTGTACTAGAAACCAGAGGCCTTGAACCAGACCCATGACTCATTGTAATGAACATTTTGTGGGTGGAGGTGATTGAACAAAAAGGGTATGCTACCTACTGGACACGCCACAGCTCTCGATGCCAGTAGGATGAAGGAAGAGGTGTTGAAAAGATGGAGAAGTGAGGTGGGTTTTTTTTTTTTGGTTGTTTTGTTTTTGGGTGAGGGGTGGATATGGAGGGACTGGGAGGTGAGTGGGATTGGGGTGCATGATGTGAAATTTCCAAAGAATCCATAAAGAATTATGTTTAAAATTAAAAAATAAAATAAAAGTTTAAAAAAGCCAAGAATGACAAAAGAGATGTCTCCAACAGTTATTAAAAAAGACATGAGTAAGAAAATAGAAGACAAGCTGAGAAACAGAAAGGGAAATATTAGGTCCAAAAGAGTATGAGCAAGAGGGTGAGAAATGGAGCAGGAGGGGATTGTATAGCAATGAGGATGGCCTACAACTAAGTATGGAGACAAATGCAGTGAAGAAACCCGTGATTTGTATGCCACTGGAAAATACAAATTAAAAGTAATAATTTTAAGAAGAATAGCAGGCTGTGAGTAAATGCTCTAAGACCACCACCGGATTGGAAGTAATTCATCTGCCTTTCAAATTACTATATTTTATAGCATGTTGAATTTCTGTCAGAAAAAATTAAATGTCATTAAAACTAACTGGCCTAAGGAATTTGACCTAAGAATATCCTTCTCCGTGCTCAGCTTTGGGTCAGTGAACATGCAGAACTGTTTCTTGCACTGTGTGCATTCAACTCCAGAATCTCACTCATGTCCTCTTACAGGTTTTGATGTATTGAAGAAGACTCATCTAGACTAAAAGTTTGATCACTTAATTTTCTTCAACAAGACTTGATGAGGACACCAAGTTATGTTACCAGTTGACAGGATTTTGAAAATACTGAAGTCATTATAAATCATTCTTATCTGATTGACTGAATGACTTCTTTAATGTCCAGATACTGAAGATATCTTCCTTAAAATGTGTCTGCACTGAGATGAATCCGTTAATCCTACATCTACCACTAATTAGTCTTTGTGTGTATACCAGTGTGTTTGTGTGGAAATAGGTACACATGTGTGTACAAATGCATGTGTGTGTATGTGTGTGTGTGCATGCACACACGCACACACACGCGCGCGCGCGCACACACACACACACACACACACACACGCAAGCACACATGCACACAAGCACACGCGCGCACACACACACACACACACACACACACGTGGAAGACAGAACATCACCTCAAGAATTGCTCTTCAGATACAGTCCTCCTAGGTTTTGCTTGTCTGCTTCTTTGTTTGGTTTGAAAAGAGGTGTCTCACTCTTTGGGGACTCAATGCTAAACTATCTGGCCAGCAAACTCCAGGGAGCCAACTGTCTTTGTCTTCCCAGAGCTGGGATTACAAGCATTCACCATCCTATTCAGCTTTTGTCACAAGTTCTGGAGATTGAACTTGGGCCCTACTGCTTGTCCTTTGTCACCTAAACTGTCTTCCCAACCACTCTACCACAAATTATGCTTAATCTACCAGTTTACTGTCTTGAAGCCTGAGTTACATTGTTTCTAAATAAATAAGTGAATTGGGAGTGAGATGCATTCAACTAGTTGACTAAAGTCTGGTGCAACTGTGAAAAGTTATTGTGCCAATTCTACACACTATTTGTCTATCATCTAAATATTAATCCTGTCCTCTGGCAGAAAAATCAACGAACACAGTAAAGTCTTACATGACTTCTCCACTGTGCTAACAGCCTGTAATTCTCATTGATTCTAAAAGGAGTTCTGCAGATGTGGGAGAAAGAACATAAATAATATGTTCTCTCTCTAACGTAATGAAACTGAATGGCTGGGAATCAGCCATATGCACCAAGAGTGACTTCACTTAAATTTCATGTCGATACCTGGTACTCAAACTAACTTTGCCACAATAATTCCTGATCCAAATTTATTGGTGACAATAATGTCTTTAGAAACTAGAGGGAGAATATTTATTTGCCTACCCAGGGTTAAAGAAAGAGATGTCACATATAACTTGCAAGCCTTTGGCTATAGGAAATTACTCAAAGCAGAAACATTGACTAGGCGTATTGGTCAACTTGCCATTGTTGCATCATGTACCTAATAAAGGAAAGGATAAAAGATCTCCTTGGGCTTATAATTCCAGAGGTGTCAGTCCGTGGCTGTGTGGCTCCATTACTCTTAGACACGAAGGAGAATACACAGTGAAGAAAGCTGCATACCCGACAGGGTCAGAAAAGCAGAGGAAGATGAGGGTGGGAACAGCAAGAACTGGGGCAGGGTAAGCGCAAAATCGGGCTTCAAAGCCACGCCTCTGTAACCTACTTCATACAACTAGACGCCACCTTCCAAAGTTCCCCCATCACACAATTGCCCCCTAAGGTATTAAACCATACATGGATTAGTCAGTTTGTGGGGTCAGAACGCTCACAATCCAATCACCTGCTGATAGTCACACCTCTGAGCTCCTTGTATTGGGAACTAAGTCTTTAATATGAGAGTTTTTGTCAGATGATTAAGAATGAAACTCTGAGGAACAGTGCAGAAGAGGAGGCAGAAAAGAATCTAAGAGACAGATGATCTGGGAAATTGCTGTGAGACTGTGTCTCTTGGTAGTATCAGAAGCTACACTCATAAAGTATATGCATATACATATATTCTTAAATATAACCTGCTCAGTCTATATATAATGTAACTTGTGTGTAAGTGTTTTTCAGGGCTGAGCATTTGGTATTGGAGAACCAACTGATGTGATCTTCCCTGTGAAAGACCATTTCTCCCACTCTCAGCATTCCTTAGCTGCCTGTAGTTCTTTGAGGAAGTTGAGGCCTCTTAGCCTTTCCTAGAGTTGATGGTACAGAAAACTCTGGAGGATAAATTGTATCCAAAGAGTGTCCCTTCTTGATGGAAAGAGATTGAACTGTTGTATTCTGTTATCAACCACCCAGTGGTCACAGGACTGCTCAGGACTTACAGAAAGAACTGAGATCTCCTGTGTATCTCTGAACCATGAGGACCCCCTTAGCCTAGTACAATCTTTCAAACAAGTGAGCAGCTGTGAGCCATTGGCAGCGAGCATCTTCAGCAGCACTAGGTCGGGTGGACACCCCAGTATATGTGATCCCCACTTGTAGCAACAGCATCTAAGTCCACTCTTCAAGTTCAGTTCAGTTGCCTTTCTCACAGACTTACTGCATGGAGGCTTCTCTAATGCTACACTTGGTCAGGTTTTCCAGGAAGATTTGCAAGAAAATTAGAGGGATGAGCTACCGTCTGGATGTTAAGTGTAGTCCAGAGGTATATACCATCTTTCTACACCTTTCTCTAGGGTTCCTCTCTGCTGTTAGCATTTTTGTAATATATGTTTCCACTTTTATTGGCGTTTACTAACTGTACAAACTAATGGGTATTATTATGACATTTTGTCATACACACATAATTTTATACACATATAAATATACTTGATCATCTTCCTTCCCTTATTATGATGTCCTGACCCCCACAATGTTCCCTTTCCTGTAGCTCCAAGTCCTCCTTCTATCAGTTATATGGTTTTCTTTTTCTTTAACTATTGTTGTTATATGTATATGGACATATACATATATAACTTCAACCTGCTGATTCCTTGTATTAGACAACTAATTATGGGGCTCATTACTGGAGAAGACTAACTGTCCCTCTCCTGGCATTCATTAATTGTTTATTGCTCTTCATCTATGGGTGTGGCCTTATAAAATGTCCCCCACATGTCAACTGGTAATTTCACCATGCAGGTCTTGTTTAGGCAACCATATTGTTAAGATTTCATGGGTTCAGCTTCCCTGTTCTACATAGAAAATATTATCTCAAAACAGACACCCTGGTCTTCTGGCCCTTAAATTTTTTCCAGCTCTTCTTCTACAATGTTCCCTGAGCCTTAAGTGTAGCGATTGTCTTGTAGATATATCAGTTAATCACCCAAATCAGCTGGACACCCAAATGTAGTTTTTCTCTGTGTTTTCAACAGTTATCACTTTCTGTGATGATCTTTATCTGATATAAAAGGAAGAGCTACATTTATCTATGGATAGAGGTAGAAGTATTCAGAATGCAGGTAGAAATAATACCAGTTTAGAAAAGTGGCGGTAGTAGGTTCTCTTCTGGGTTCCATGGTCTGATCAGCCATGGGGAGTTGGCTGGGTTTACAGTACCAGGCATGAATTCCCTCCTATTGAGCAGTCTTTAAATCTAATTAGATGGCTATTGATTACCCCAATAAATGCCACATGGTATTGTGTAATATGAATCCTAAAAGGTCTTACTAATAAAAACAAACCTGATGCCAGTTGTTGGAGTGAACACTGAAAGATCAGAGAAACAGAACAAGCCACAGCCACCTCACCTCACCTCCCCAATTCCTCAGCTGATCTCGTTTCCTCAGACTGGAAGCCTCTGTGTCCTCATCTGAATGGATCTCAGCTGAAATGCCGCTAAAAGCCTAAAAGTTTAACTAGGTTCTAGTTCCTGGTCCTCACACCTTAAATATCTTTCTGCTTTCTGCCATCACTTCCTGGGATTAAAGGCGTAAGTCACCATGCCTGGCTGTTTCCAGTGTGGCTTTGAACTCACAGAGATCTGGATGGCCCTCTGCCTTCCAAGTGATAGGATTAAAGGCGTGTGTGCCACCATTTCCTAGCCAATATGTCTATCTAGTGGCTGTTCTGTCCTCTGACCCCAGATAAGTTTATTAGGATGCACAATATACTGGGGGACACAATATATCGCCACAGTATTGCACCTTTGTGGATCTCTTGGTATGCTGGTCATTGTGGTTCACAAGTTTTGGTAGGACTATTGATTGCTTTTCTCCCTTGGCAGCTTGCATACTATGACAACTAATTCTTAGAGATGAGGCTTCCAAATCAGTTAGCTCTATTTCTCCCAGTCCTGTGTCCAAAGTGTGTGGTGTCTTCATTGATAGGGACTTACTTGTACATTCTGGGAAGCAACTAAGGACAATGGCAATGGCCTATGTTGTTTTGGGGTTCTCTTGGACTTCAGGGACCAAAAACTTTAAAGGAGCTACTGAGACTTTCGTTGGATAGACTATGGCTCTTTGGGGGATTATCATCCCTAGTGGCTTAACTTCATTTAATATATGTAATAATCAATATATATAGAGTATATATTGATTCTTTGTGGCTTTTTCAGACATGCTTGGTATCAATCATACCCCCTTCTTCCCTCTCCCTCTGTATCACCTTCTCTTTTCCCTCCCTGGTCATACCTCCCCGCTGAGTTTTCCCAGTTCCCCCTTCATAGTACCTGTGACCTACTATCCCACTTTCTAGGGATAAATGTCCCTCAGTTTATAAATTGATAATGAAAATGTAATATATATATGATGGAATTCTATTCATCAATTGAAAAACAAAATAATAAATTTTTAAGTAAATGGATGGGACTAGAAAACATAGTGAATTATCCCAGACTCAGGTAGACAAACATTGCATGTTCTTCTTTATTTGTGGTTCCTAGCTCTGAATATTTTTATGTGAGTATATAACCTGGAATGATTGCAGAAACAAGGAAAACAAGAAGGGATGGAAGTAAGGGAGAAGGAGTTCTAGAGAGAGGAATAATGACTCACCGGTGGTACCCTATTAGCATTTTTGATGACTAGACAATTCATATAAAGAAATGACACTGGCCTTGACCCTTAAGTAGTCCAAGTCCCTGATTAGCAAGCCTCTATTACTTCATTTGTAGATACATGCACTTAAAACTTGACATGGCAATGTCAAGAGATGTCCTAGTGGATCATCTGAGTGCCAAAAATAGTCTCCCTTCCCATTATGTAACAGCAATCTTAGCACCTCATTGATAAACGGGGTCACAATTATCCTGACCAATCTGGCCCTCCCTTTCTTTGCCGGTAGCTCTGGTAATGAGTCCAAGTAGGAGAGATCATCTACAGTTTGAAGTTAAATTGAATTCTTACTGCATTCACATTCCCTTCTGAAGTCAGGATCGATAGACACATAGATCCTTTAACTGTGCAGTAATGGTGGATTGGATCACCCTTATTTATACTCCTTAGTCTCAAGATTCATTTAGTCTACCTGCTAGGGCTCATACAGCGCATAATGGCCATTGAGTGGTACAGAGACTATATATCCTTAAAACAAGTCTCTAATATTTGCAAATGTCATTGAGTCCTCAAAATTGCATACTCAAACAGTGATTCCATTGGTTTATCAGCAGCTTCCAGAGAAGGCTGCAAGTGAAAGCCATTAGCAAGCAACCTACCCTTGAGCCAAAAGCTGTGGGCACTAACCTACAAAGGAGAACTTGGCAGTGTACCAACAGAGCTGGCTACAGGAAGATCAAGAAAAATTGAAAATTGAGCTGATTCATATTTCAGACCACCCAAAAGGCTGAGGATTTCTAGGAATTGAGGAAATACTGAGAACAAAAAATAATCATCAAATGCTTAGATTTTCAAAAATGTAAAAAAGAAATAAGATTAAATTAAAAAGAGTGCTTTAAAAACTAAGTCTTCTAAAAATAATAAATCAGTCTTAGAAAATAGAAATGTATGTAATAGTTACTACACAAAATTCAATGGAGCCACTTAGAAGACGAACCAAGAACATTTCTCAAAACTATAATGAAATTTAAAAAAATAGGAAAGATGGACTATGAAAGTTCAGGATATTTCAGGACTTGACAGATTTTCAAAAATTACATAACGAAATAATATGAAAAGAAAAAATTCAAGGTTTCTTTAATTATGATATTGCCTCCACAGATGAGAGAATCCAGTATATGTGTACACTATGTGTCCTTTGAGGACACATCATGACAACTATCTATAAGTGCCCAGGACAAAAATATTCCAGCGAGCAAAAGGTTCCTTACAAAAGAATGAGAATTATGTTTAGATTCTCCAGCATTACACCAAAAGCTAAAAGACAAAGGGACGTGTCTTTCCAGTTTTGAGAGATTGCTTTCAACTTAGAATTCCATGTCTAGGTAAACTGTCAATTGAGGATGAAGGGGAAATAAAATTTACCCCATTCATTTATTGGAAAGCTAAGAGGATGTTCTAAAAGAGGAAAAGAAAATAGCTAGGACACAGGACAGTTAACGCGCAAAGACAGGTAAGGAAAGGGTGGGATGCACAAGGGGGGATGTAAGAGACAGTGGGGAACTGAGAACAATCAAAATGTATTATATACATGTACAAACTTGTCAAAGAGCAAAGCTGATTAGCTTTAAAAAGAGAGACTCTCAGACAAGGAATGTGAAGGTGAAGCCCAGCACAACAGCTGTGCAAAATACTGAAAGTAGACCAGAACTCTAGAACAGAGCAGGACAGAGTCTCAAAGGGCAAAATGCCAGAGGGAAAATGAATACACTAGCCAAGTGCTCGAACATCTGGGGAAAGAATATTGATGTATGTATGACCAGTGTGACAGAGAAGCTGGGAAATTGCAAAAGTAGCCAAACTGCATAGAATAAAAGTGGAAATAAAGAAATGTTTCCAGAAAAAAAAGAAAAGACATATAAGAGGGAAAATGGAAACATAATACATTGTGGCTGAAAAGTGAACACATTTGCATAGAATACTATGCAACACATTTGCACAGAATATTCAAATTATTATTATTGTCATCTACCTGTTTGAATAAATTGGGAGGGTATATGGTTGGGAGCACATAATTGTTTAAACCCTCCTATACCACAAGAGCAAATTGAGAATAAAGCCTAAAACAGATAACTCCATAGAAGATTAGCAATTTAGAAATACAGAGGCAATTACTAGAAGCAGAAACTAACAGAATGACAAAAAGGTAGTAAGGGATTGGCCAGAGAATTACTAAATTTTCTAAGCTTTGCCCACAAGCATTTCCTTATATAACCTTGTATGTACATCATCTTGATAAAAATGTAAACATTAAATTAAGGAAGCATAGTATATGATATTTCATATTTCCAAATGCCCTGAGTAGGACAACTAATTCTTGATATGCTAAGAAAAAACACATGAGCTAAATGTTTAGGAAGTAGAAAACCAAAGCAAATAAAATAAAATGAGGGCCCTAGATCTGACTACATATCCTCTTGATTCCTGTGCTTAGGGTGTTGCTGCTCCTCATCTTTCTTCAACATTATTTTTATAAGCTTGAAATATTAAAGAAACGGTATTTGTAAGCACAGAGTGCACAGGATTGTATTAATAACTTTACAAATTGAAGTACAATAACAAATATTTATAAGCATATGTCCGACAAGAAGCTTGTAACAGAATATGTAAAGAACTCTGAAAATGCAACAAAAGAAAATAAACAGCCCGATTTTTAAAATAGGCAGAATTTGAGCACTGTCCTCACCAAAGAAGAGCTATAGATAGCAATAAACACATGATGATATACTTACCATAATTAGCCATTACAGAAGTGATGTTTAAAACCATGAGAAGATATGTTCATGATTATCACAATAGCTAAACTTCAGGTGTTTAACACTTAGTATCAGTGATGCTGTTAAAGAAATGGATTATCCAATGATTCCCTACAAAAATTAAAAACAATTCAATCACTTCTGAAAATAGTTTGGCAGTTTCAAGTTTAAAAATGCCATATTTAAATATTAAAGGATAGGATATAGCCAGTTTACCTCTAGGCATTTATTCAATGGTAAGTATGTATAAAAAGAATCTTTATTCATAATAGTCAAACTCGGAAAACAATCCAGATCATTAATAGGTTTAAAAATAAAGAAATATGCATATATCTGTATGTTATAGATTGGATTTGGAATGTGCCCCAAAGGTCCTGTTTCAAAGCTTGATCCCAGATTAGTACTCTAATGATGGTGACTCCAATATTAAATTATATGCTCCTTCCATATTAGCAGTTCAAATAGAGAGTCTGACAAATGGTATGAGACAAAATTCATGTTTGGTTATAAAATAGCAATATGTAATATGTGTTTTGCTTTCTACACACAAAAAAAAATTAATGAAGAAATGGAGGACATGAATTTGAAGGAAAGAAAGGAAGGAAGGACATAAGGGATGGTTTGGGGAGAGAAAATGAAAGGAGTAAATGAGGAAATTATACTATAATCTCAAGACATAAAATAAAAAAAAATCTGTCACTTGAGCCACCCAGTCTGTGATATTCTGTCAAGGAATCCAAGCTCATTTTTACAATTAGTCTTGGATAGACATGTTTAACTAAGTTAATTTTAACTGACATATAATTAAAAATTACTCAAATGCATCCCCCCCCCCAGGCCCTCTGGGGGCCTAATTTACCTAGCCTGTCTGGGATGGTGGATTGTAGCATGGTTGTCCTTCACTTTACAGTTAATATCCACTTATGAGTGAGGACACAGAAACAACGAACCTGGCTCATAACAACTCACAGAATCTAAACCAACAACCAGGGAGCCTGCATGGGACTGACCTAAGCCCTCTACATAGATGTGACAGTTGTGTAGCTTGGTCTGTTTGTGGGCCTCCTAGCAACGGGAGTAGAGGTTGTCTCTAATGCTTTGGCTGGCTCTTGGGAACCTGTTCCTCATACTGGATTGCCTTGCCCAGCCTAAATACAAGGAAAGGTGCTTCGTCTTATGGCAACTTGATATGCCATGTTTTACTGATATCCATGGACAGCCTGCCCCTTTCTGAACAGAGGAGGGGTGGGTTGAGGGGGCATGGAGGGGAGGGGAGAGAAAGGAATAGGAGGAGAGGAGGGAAGGGAAACTGGCAGGATGTAAAATAAAGTAATTAACTAAATTTTTAAAAATCACATGTATGGGGAATCATGTGATGTTTTAATGCATGTATGCACTGTGCAAAGTTTAAATCTTGTTGGTCATATCTATCTTCCCAAATGTATTATAGTTTTGTGCAGGGAAAACTTTGAAACATTTTCTTCTAGGCTTCTGAACACACAGTCCACTATTTGTTTCTGTCGTTACTCAGCTGTGCACTAGAACACCACAGCTTCTTAATCCTACCTAATTATACCTCTACATTTATTGATGTTTGAAGTCTATCAAGGAATTCATCAGAGCTCAAAATATCTTTTCACTTACCACAAGTTAATGCTCATAATTGGAAAGATGTTGTAAGTTCATTTTTGTTTAAAACCGCTGACTTAGTTTTAACTTGTAGATTTTTAAGACCTCAAACTGGATGTGGAAGGAGATGAAAGCCTGCTAAGAGGAAGACCAAATGCTTGAATCCTTGATTTGGACTTTCCATGGTCTTCTGACACCCTTGCTGCTCAGCTCCTCTTCTACCAACAGTAGAACAGTAAGTGCTCCAGATCTTCCCTCCATCTACACAATCTTCCAAATCCTAAATCTGAACAGGAAATGCAACACTGTAAGGAAAGAGACAGATTTGTAATCAGTTTATTTGAATGTGTAAAGAAACTGAGGACTGGTAAAAGGCAATGATAGCTCCCTTCTCACCCAGGGAACTCTTCCCACCAAGGGAGCCTGAATCGAGACCCTAATTAGTCTTATCAATAAAAACCAGGAGTCACACGTGAGTGTGAAAACTGAACGGTCAGAGAAGCAGAACAGCGGCCACTAGAGACTGAATGGGGGCCGAGATCCTGTCTCCACCTGCCTTATATTCCTGTCTCTACCTTCCTAGTGCTGGGATTAAAAACGTGAACTTCCTATGTGCTGGGATCAAAGGCTTGAGCCTCTCATGTGCTGGAATTAAAGGCTTGAGGCTCCCAAGTACTGGAATCAAAGGTATACACCACCACTCCCTAGCTCTGTTACTCTTTTAGACTGGTTCAACCTAGTGTAGCCCAGGGTGACTGTAGTGGTAGCCATTCCAGCTTTGATCTGGAAGTTCCAACCCCCATTGAGGCTTTGGTAACTGTCACGCTTACAAGGCGGGCAGAGAGAGGACCCTAAAGACCCGAGGTCCAGATGGGCCGGCTCTCTTGGTTCCTGGACCCAGGACACTGAAGGTAGATGGAGCAGAGTTCTCCGGAGAACACCGCAGGACTGCGCTACACCTTTCCCAGACCCTGCAATCTATCCCTTGACTTGTAAGTTATCCCACAAAATAAACCTCCTTTTTAACTACGTGGAGTGGCCTTAATAATTTCACCAATAGGTGACCTTGGACTCCTGATCTTCCTGCTTCCTCCTCCCAAGTGCTCCACCACATTAAAGGTGTGTTCCACCACTGCCTGGCCTCTATGGCTAACTAGTGGCTAGCCTTGCCCTCTGATCTCCAGGAAGGCTTTATTTGTCAGAACACAAGCAAAATATACAACAGGAACCCTTCTCATCAAGGGAACTCTTCTCATCTAATCATTAGAACTCTCCATAAGGAAACTGAATTGTTCTGGTTAAGGATGAACATATCCTCCACATAAATACTACTGAGGCTCAAATATGAAAGAAGAAAATTATAGATAAGGTCTCAAAGACACTTTCTGAAATTTCTTTCTTCTTTCTAAAATCACTCATTCATCCAACATATATTGGGGTTTGAGATGGAAAGGGCAAATAAAGCCTGTTCATGCCACTTAAAGAGCTGGGAGCACTCTGTTTATCAAAATTATTATAATAAGCTAAAGAAACTTTAAAAACTGTAGAATCCCATGTCTTGACCAACAATATAATCACCCTGTCTAACAACAAAATATGCACAAGATCACAGCTTTGGAGAATTAAAATGTAAAGGCACTTGAAAGATTATCTTCCCTAAAGCCTCTTCAAATGTCCCTGGAAGCAGTGAGCTACCACCTTTTTGGATCTTACATAGCATTTGGTTTCTTTCTTGCAACAGCATTTTATTACACTATAATGTCAAATTAAATATGCATGACTACATATCAGGAAGCACCAGACCTAGGAGCCAAGTTTTTTTTTATTTAAATTTGTTTGTTTGTTTTACATCCTGGCTGTAGTTTCCCCTCCCTCTTCTCCTCCCAGTTTCCCACCCAACCCCAACCCCTGTTCCCACCCCCAATCCACTTCTCCTTCCTTTCTGTTTAGGAAAGGGTAGGTCTCACATTAGTATGAACAAAATATGTCATATCAAGTTGCAGTGAGACTAAGCACCTCCCCATGTATTAAGGCTGGGCAAGACAAACCAGTACGAGGGGTAGGGTCCCAAAAGACAGTAAAACAGTCGGAGACAACCACTACTCACACTGTTAGCTTTGTCACACAAAGACAAAGCTACACAACTGTAACACGTATGAAGAGGGTCTAGGTAAGTCCCATGCAGGCTCTCTGGTTGTTGGTCCAGTCTCCGTGAGCCCCTATGAGGCCAGGTTAGTTGATTCTTTGAGTTTTCTTGTGGTGTCTTTGACCTCTCTGTCTCCTACAATCCTTTCTCCCCCTCTTTGGGACTTTCCCAAACTCTACCTAGTGTTTGGCTGTGGGTCTACATCTGTTTCCATCAGTTGCTGGTTGAAGTCTCTCTGATAACAACTGAACTAGGCACCTATCTGGTCACAGGAGATGGCCAGTTCAGGCTATGTGTTCACTATTGCTAGGAGTCTTAGCTGGGATCATCGTTGTAGATTCCTGGGAGATTCTTTCCAGCCAGGTTTTTACTTGACCCCAAAATGTTCCCCCTTCCCAATAGTCTCTTTCAGTATTCTCCCTCTCTGCCCCCACAATTTGTTCCCATCCCCACCTGCCTTCAATACACTCATGAAATCTCTTATATTTCCTCTTCCCAGAAAGATCCAAGTGTTCCTTCATGAACCTTCCTTTTTACATGGTCTTCCTTTGGCAGTGGATTGTAACATAGTTCTCTTTATCTTACAGCCAATATCTACTTATGAGTGACAAATATATCATATTTATCTTTCTCAGTCTGGGTTACCTCACTCAGAATGATATTTCTAATTCTATACATTTGCCTTCAAATTTCCTAGTGTCCTTGTTTTTTTAACAGCTGAGTAATATTCCATTGTGTAAATGTAACACCTTTTCTTTATCTATTCTTTGGTTGAGGGGCACCTAGGTTGGTTCCAGTTTCTAGCTATTACAAATAAAACTGTTATGAACATGTTTGAGCAAGTGTCCTTGTGGTATGATTGAGCATCCTTCAGGTATATGCCCAAGAGTGATATAACTGGGTCTTCTGGTAGATTGATTCCCAGTTTTCTGAGAAACTACCACACTGACTTCCAAGTGACTGTACATGTTTGCACTCCCACCAGCAATGGAGGAGTGTTCCCCTTACTCCACATCCTCTCCAGCATGAGCTGTCACTCATGTTTTTGAACTTAGCCATTCTGATAAGTGTAAGATGGAATCTCGGAGTCATTTTTATTTACACTTCCCTGATGGCTAAGGATGTTGAACATCTCCTAAAGTATTTCTCAGCCATTTGAGATTGTTCTGTTGAGGATTCTCTGTTTAGTTTGGTAGGTAATTTTCAATTGGATTTTTTGGTTTGTTGATATCTGGTTTCTTGAGTTCTTTATAAATTTTGGAAATCAGCCCTCTGTCAGACATGGGGTTGGTGAAGATCCTTTTCTATTCTGTAGGCTGATGTTTTGTCGTATAGACAGTGTCCTTTACCTTACAGAAAGTTTTCATTTTCATGAGGTCTCATTTATTAATTGTCAATCTCAGTATCTGTGCTATTGGTGTTGTGTCCAGGAAATTGTTTCCTGTGCCACTGTACTCAAGATTGTTGACCACTTTTTCTTCTCTCAGGTTCAGTGTATCGGGATTTATTTTGGGGTCTTTGATTCACTTGGACTTGAGTTTTATGCAGGGTGATAGATGTGGATCTATTTGGCATTCTTCTACATGCCAACATCCAGTTAGACTGGCACCAGTTGTTGAAGATCCTTTCTTTTCTTCATTGCATAACTTTGGCTTCTTTTGTCAAAAATCAGGTGTCCATAGGTGTGTGGATTTATGTCTGGGTCTTTGATTTGATTCCATTGATCCACCTGTCTGTTTTTATGCAAATGCCATGTGGTTTTTATTACTATAGCTTTATAGTAGTGCTTGAAATCAGAGATGGTGATACCTCCAGAAGTTCTTTTATTGTACATGATTGTTTTAGCTCTCCTGGGTTTTTTGTTTTTCCATATGAAGTTGAGTATTATTCTATCAAGGTCTGTAAAGAATTGTGTTGGGATTTTAATGGGGATTACATTCAATCTGTAGATTGTTTTTGGTAAGGTGCTATTTTTACTACATTAATCCTACTGATACATAAACATAAGAGATCTTTCCATCTTCTGATAGCTTTTTCAATTTCTTTCTTCAAAGGCTTGAAGTTCTTGTCACACAGGTCTTTCACTTGCTTGGTTAGAGTTACAAAGTATTTTGTATTATTTGAGGCTACTATAAAAAGTGTTGATTCTCTTATTTCTGTTTCAGCCTGTTTATCATTTATATGTAGGAGAGCTACTGATTTTTTTAAATTGATCTTGTATCCAGCCACTTGACTAAAAGTGTTTATCATCTGTAGGAAATCTCTGGCAGAGTTTTTGGGGTCACTTATGTATATCACCATATCATCTACAAACAATGATACTTGGACTTCTTCCTTTCCTTTTGAATCCCCTTGATTTCCGTTAGTTGTCTTATTGCTCTGGCTAGAACTTCAAGTCCTACATTGAATAGGTATGGAGAGCGTGGACAACCTTGTCTTGTTCCTAATTTTAATGGAATTGCTTTGAGATTCTCTCCATTTAATTTTATGTTGGCTGTCGGCTTGCTGTATAATGCTTTTATTATGTTTAGGTATGCCCCTTGCATCCATGATCTCTCCAAGACTTTTATCACGAAGGGGTGTTGCATTTTGTCAAAGGCTTTTTCAGCATATAAGGACATGATCGTGTGATTTTTTTCTTTCAGTTTGTGTATATGGTAGATGGTGATTTTCATATGTTGAACCATCCTTGCATCTCTGGGATGAAGCTTACTTGGTCCTGGATGATCTTTTTGATGTGTTCTTGGATTCAGTTTGTCAGTATTTTATTGAGTATTGTTGTAACAATGTTCATGAGTGAAACTGGTCTGTAATTCTCTTTCTTTGTTGAGTCTTTGCATGGTTTGGGTATCAGGGTGACTGTGGCCTCATAGAATTTGGAAATGTTCCTTCTGTTTCTATTTTGTGAAATAATTTGGAGAGTATTGGTATTAGCTCTTCTTTGAAAGTCTGGTAGAATTCTGTGTTAAAACTGTCTGGCCTGGGTTTTTTTGATCTGGAGACTTAATTACTGCATCTATTTCATTAGGGGCTATTGATCTATTTAAACTGATTATCTCATCTTCATTTAACTTTAGTAAGTGGTATCTATCAAGAAATTTGTCCATTTCTTTTAGATTTCTCCAATTTTGTGGAGTACAGGTTTTTGATGTATGACCTAATGATTCTCTGGATTTCCTCAGAGTCTGTTATAATGTCTCCATTTTCATTTCTGATTTTGTTGATTTGGATAGTCTCTCTCTGCCTTTTAGTTAGTTTGGATAAAGGTTTATCTATTTTTTGCTGATTTTCTCAAAGAACCAATTCTTGGTTTCATTGATTCTTTGTATTGTTCTCTTTGTTTCTATTTTATTAATTTCAGCCCTCAGTTTATTTCCTGTCATCTATTCCTCTTAAATGTGTCTTTTTTTTATAGAGTTTTCAGGTGTGCTAGGAAGTCACTAATATAAGATCTCTCCAAGTTATTCATGAAGGTACTTAGTGCTATGAACTTTCCTTTTACCACCCCTTTCATTGTGTTCCATAAGTTTGGGTATATGTGCATTTATTTTCTTTGAATTCTAGGAAGTCTTTAACTTCTTTCTTTATTTCCTCCTTGACCCAATGATAACTCAGTAGAGAGTTGCTCCGTTTCCATGAGTTTGAAGGCTTCCTGTTATTTCTGTTGTTGTTAAAATCCACCTTTAATCCATGGTGGTCTGATAAAATACAGGGGGTTATTTCACCTATTTTTGTATCTGTTGAGACCTCCTTTGTGCCTGAGTATATGGTCAATTTTGGAGAAGGTTCCATACAGTACAGAGAAGAAGGTGTGTTCTTATGTATTTGGATGAAATGTTATGTAGCTATCTGTTAGGTCTATTTGAGGCATAATGTCTGTAACTTCCATTATTTCTGTTTAGTTTCTGTTTGTATGACCTGTCCATTGGTGAGAGTGGAGTGTTAAAGTTTCCCACTACCATTGTGTGGGGTTCTATGTGTGATTTAAGCTTTTGTAATGCTTCTTTTACAAATGTGAGTGCCCTTGTATTCGGGGCCTAGATGTCATTATCATACTGACTTTGTCACTGTGGCTCTATAGTATTATTTGAGTTTGAGTATTATGAACACCCAGAACTGCTTTCTGCTCAAGACTGCTTTGACTATTTGGCATCTTTTGTACTTCCCTATATACTTTTATATTCCTTTTCTATTTCTATGAAGAATGCCATTGGAATTTTGCTAGGAAATGTGTTAAAGCTGTAGGCTGATACTGGTGACATAGCCATTTTCATAATATTAATTGCACCAATCCATGAATAAAGAAGGCCTCTCCTTCTAATGTCTTCTATGATTTCTTTCTTTAGCTATAACATTTTGCTATAGAAGACTTTCAGCTCCTAGATTAGGTTTATTCCAAGATCTATATTTAAGTTACTATGAATATAATTTTCTTCTTTATTATTTCTAAGCAAGTTAATTATTAGCATATAAAAACTACTGGGTTTTGCATTTTTGTCTTGATTTTGCACCTGGTACTTTGCTGAAAGTGTTCATTAGATCTAAGACTTTTCTAGTGATGTCTCCAGTCTTTTAAGCAGAGATTTATATCATCCCACAAGAGAAATAAATTGACTTCTTTTCCTATTTGTGTCCCTTTTCTTTCTTTCTCTTTCTGTAGCTTAGACTCCAAGTGTTATGTTGAGTAAGAGCAGAGAATCAGAAGATTTGTCTTGGTCCTAATTTTAGAGGAAATGTTTTCAACTTTTCCTTATTAGTTATAATGTTAACCATAGGTTTATTCTATGTAGCCTTTATTATGTCAAGGTAGGTTCCATTTATTCCTAGTTTCTTCAGTACTTTGATCATCAAAGGATGTTAAGCTATGTCAAAAGCCTTTTATGTATCTGTTTAGATGATCATGCCATTCTGCCCTTAACTCTCTGTGCTGCATTACACCTATTAATTAACATATGTTGAGCCATTCTTACAATGAAAATACATTGAATTCTTTTTTTCGGTTTTTTGAGACAGGGTTTCTCTGTGTAGCTTTGGAGCCTATCCTGGAACTCATTCTGTAGCCCAGGCTGGCGTTGAACTCACAGAGATCCGCCTGCCTCTGCCTCCCGAGTGCTGGGATTAAAGGTGTGCGCCACCACCGCCCAGTCTCTAAATTGAATTCTATTTGTAAGAATTTTATTGAGCATTTGTTGCGGTTTGTCATGGCATGGGTGTGTGGGTTCATGTGGTTCTGTGGAAAGAAGACTCAGAGGCACCTTAAGAATGAATTTGGTGGCTGCAGGAGGATCCAGCCTCTAAAGACTGAAGTGCTTTCCCTTTGCCCAGGGTATTTTTATTTTCTCTCTATTTACAGTTTAGCCAGTTAATTTCCATATCTTCAAAGCAACCTGAAAGGAGCTACCAAAGATAAAATGCCAAGTGCAAATTGATTGCAAATCCTTGATTTCTTGGGTATCAAGGTTTCTGAGTTTCCTGAACCAAGTTTTGCATAGGCCTTTGGTCCTTGGGAGACTCTCAGACAAGATTCACAGAGAGCTACAAGAGAAACAAAAGGGATAAGAGAAACAAAAGGTGTAGTTAAACAAAGGATGGATTGGGGCTAGGTGCTACTCTCTGGAGCCAGGCCAGGAGTAGCTCAGCAGGAATGCAGCCACAAGCGTTTTTTGTGTCTATGTTCACTGAGGAATTTGGCTTATGGTTTTCTTTTTTGTTGTGTCCTTATCTGATTTGGGTATCAAGGTAATGCTGGCTTCTTAGAATGAGTCTATTAGCTTTCCTTCCCTTTGTGCTTAATAGAACAGTTTGAGAAGCATTGATGTTAGCTCTTCTTCAATGATTTGGTAGAACTCAGCAGTGATTTCACTAATTATTAGGACTTTCTTTGTTGGGAGACTGTTATGAATCTGCTTAAATTGTTTATATCTTCCTGAATTAGTTCTGGTCATGTGTGTCTACGAATTAGCCCACCTCTAGATTTCCAAATTTGTAAGAATAGAAGTTTTTACCAATGATTTTCTGTATTTCTTTGGAATCTTTATCACATCCATTTTTTCATCTCTAGTGATATTAATTTTGATCTTCTCTCTCATTTGGTTAGATTGGCTAAGGGTTTGTCAATCTTTTTTATATTTTTAAACAACCGACACTTCAGTTTGTAGATGTAACCAACCGCCTTATTAAATAAGAGACACAGAGCCAATGTAAAGATGAAAGCCAAAGAGGTCAGAGCTAAGAGTCTGACCCGCTTTTCCGCCAGCTAGCCTCTCCCGCCAAGAGACCTCTCCGAAAAGGGAGTTACTTTCTGTGCGTTTGTGTTATAAAGAGTCCTTGTTCTTCCTTCTCATTGGTTGTAAACCCAACTACGTGACTGCCTCGTCACTGCCTGTCTGTACAGACCTCCAGGTCTTCTATGGTTGATATTGAGATTAAGGGCGTGTGTCTCCAATGCTGGCTGTATCCTTGAACACACAGAGATCTACCTAGTTCTGCTTACCAAGTGCTGGGATTAAAGGCATGCACCACCACCGCCCTGGCTTTCGCTATGGCTTGCTAATAGCTCTGACCCCTAGGCAACTTTATTTATTAACATACAAATAAAATCACATTTCAGTACAAATAGAATACCACTATATCAGTTAATTCTATATACTCTCTTTTTATATTCTATTTAATTAATCCATGACCTGATCTCTCTCTCTCTCTCTCTCTCTCTCTCTCTCTCTCTCTCTCTCTCTGTCTCTGTGTGTGTGTGTGTGTGTGTGTGTGTGTGTGTGTGTCTGTCTGTCTGTGTGTGTTGTGTGTATATGTGTGGTCTAGTGCTTTTGGTTTGCCTAGATTTTGTTTTTTTTTACAATCTTAAGGTCTATAATTGAGTTATTCTACATTTCTCTGTTTTTTTTTTATGTGAATACTCACAGCTGTGAACTTTCCTCTTAGAATTAGCTATTCTCCAAAGATCCTGGTAAATTGTACTTTAATTTTTACTTGATTCTGGGGACTTTTTAAATATCTTTTCTGATTTCTATGTGCATCAACCATTAGAGAAATAAAATGGGAAAACACTAGAGTTTGTCATTTTGCCATTTTATGACCAAGTATATTTCAAGAAACCCTTATTATAGGAAAACACACTTCTAGATATATTTAGTACATATGATGCTGTTCCCCAATGCTTGTTTTAGGGAGTCATGAACACATAACAATGGCTACCCTCCATGCACATAATCACATACTTATACTACACAGCTCTCTTAGTCTAGTTTGATTTTCCATTACTGAGATAAACAGCATGACCAAAGCAACCCAGAGAATGAAAAGGTTTAATTCATCTTAGACCTTACAGACCATCGTAAAGGAAAGTCAGGGAAGAAACTCAAGGTAGAAACTTAGATGCAGAGGCTATGAAAGAGTACTTCTTATTGGCTTGCTCCTCATTGATTGCTCAGCCTGCTTTCTTATACAACTCAAAACATCTGCCCAGGGGTGGCACTGCCCACAGTGAGCTGGGCCCTCCCACACCGATCATTAACAAGAAAATACTCCCACAGGTTTTCTTAAAGGCCAAACTGATGGAGCCAATTCATTTATCATTCTCTTTATCCAGATGATTCTAATTTATGTCAATTGACAAAAATAAATAAATAAATAAATAAATAAATAAATAAATAAATAATAACCAGCACAGTCCTTAGATGGGACTTTAGGATAAGTTTTGACAATGTTTTGAGAATCCAGAGAACATGTTTACTTCTAAACAAAATAATTGTTGGTTGTGTGTGCACGGCTCTTTTACAGTGTATTGTGAACAGTGACTGTAAAGTTGGCAATGGTTCCATAACTCATGTGAGGAGCTATGGTCAGAGTCCTCAACTGATTGTCCTGGGTATTTCATACTTTTCTAATGTTTTGAAGCTGCTTGTGTTTCTACAGAATGATCTAGCCTTCCCTGAATGACTCAGTTCTCTAATGTGCAAGTTGCAGGTGAAAATAGTTAATAATTGTTGTTTAACTAGAACATGCTTAGCCACAGAGAACTGAATAATAAGGTCAGATGATAATTAATAATCCCTGAAATCCAGACTAATCCTGATGATATGTAATAGAAAAGGAAAACCACAAATGGGAAAAATGGGTTGGTATTGTGAAAGAAACTGTGGCAAAAAAAACTAAAACCAGGGGATGTTTTAGCTAATATCCAATATCAAGGCATGGAAGCCATCTTCATCTGAGACCTAAGATCAAAGAGATAAGACTAATGACCAAGGTCAAAACAGAGGACATACAAGGTCCAAAATGTCAAGACCAATTGGAAAAAAACCAAAAACTATGGCTGGGTAGAAAATTGTTAGTTTTATGTTGCTATTACATCAAATAACCAACGTAAATTTATTATCTTATAGATCTGTAAATCTGTATTGGAAATGCTTCTCAGTGTCTAAAATTGAGGCATCATCAGCTAACAGACGTAGAGTTTCTAAGAAATGATCCACTTCCTTGTCTTTTCCAGTTTCTGTAGCCTGACTGTGTTACTCAGATCATGAAGCCCTTTCATGAAGCAAGTTAAGAAGCATCTCTCCCTTCCTTGTTCAGTTCTGAAGTCTCTTCCTCTAACTACAGCTAGGAAGCCTGCTCCACTTTTACATCATGCCCATGGAGTTAACCTAGGATAAAAATTCCCATCTTACGGTTCATATCTCAATCCTTTTTTACTACATAAAGTAACGTGTCTTCTGTGCTGAGGACCATTACTCTTCCTACCACCTCAGCCAAGGATTAGAAATGAAAAAGATGGTCAAGTTATAAATAAATAAATGTGGCAGCAAACAGGAAAATATCTTCGTTCTGTTATATTCTGAACAATAGAAGGCTATCCCCATGTATAGTTGCTTTTATCCTGATAATCTGAAAATGTCATTGTTTTTCAGAATTTCTTTTATGAGATAAACGAGTGAGTGTACCAGCAGATAGATACATGCTAGAAAATGTAAGAATCATATGTAAGATGTAAGAAATTGTTTTAGTCATTTCCTTTAAGAAGAACTATTGGGTAGGTGTTTTTCTGAAAAACAAAAAAATAAAAAAGGATTGGTATACGTTGTCATAGGAGAGTGTGACCATTTGTGCCTGAGGTTTATCTAGTAAGAAATCCAAATAGGTAAGGCCATGCTCTGCCTGTTAAACAACCATTAAAAAAGGGAAAGCGTTAGGTCTGTGCTGTGTGGGTGTGCAGCCTCTTAGTCCACTCACTCAGTGTGCTCCAGTAAAAACTGAAGAAATATAGTAATTCATAACCTCTACAAGAAACACCCAGTGAAATTTCTTTCTGGCTTTCACACAATGGTGGCAATGGCTGTAATCCAAAACATAAACAAAAACTCATATGGAAGCAACAAACACACTTAAAATAAAACTTATATTATTCCCCAATCCAAGGAACTTTTTAGTCTAAGACTTCATGGTTTATTTATACTACTGAGTAACTCTACCCAGTGAATACAAAGCACAGATGAGTACAAAAAGGCTGCATTTACATAGTCTAATGATTCCCATATATGGATGATAGATGTGCATGCCAAGAAGTCTGGCAATTCCTCTTTGGAAATTGACTTTAATGGGATGGTGACAAGTGACGTGTGTACATAGCCAGTTTCATGATAACCCAGACATTTATATACTCATCTCCAGGAAATCAAGCCATTCGTTCCCTATTACCAATATACAATAAATCAACATACAATAATGGGCAAACTGCCACAAGTTGGATTTGCTAAAAATAGACTTATGGTATAAATAGAAACCAAAGTAGTCAGCCCTACTAATTCAATGTGAGAGCTGGAGGGAATGACACAAGTCTTAAACCCCTTGCCTCATAAATCGTGCTCTAGGGACTTAACAAACTATGATAAACCAGAAACCAAAAAGAATCAATTTAGCCTCCCACTAGAATTACAGGTTCTCCTGGGCCTTGATGCTGAGTTGAAACTTCAACTAATAGACACTATCTCTGGCTAAACTTAAAACTTATGCTGGCTTCCCCTACCACCCAGATAAACTTCTTTATCTACACAAATGTCCAAATGCAAGATGAAACTAAATTTGAAATTTTCATTGGGTTCCTCACTTCCTTACCAAGATCTAAAGAGTGGCTAATGTGTGAGGTGGAAGGAAAAGATACACACGTTGACTCTTAACTTACCCTAACAAATCCAGTTTCTGGCTGGTTCCTCTAGTTATGCTCCTTGAGTCATGAATAATTCAATATCCCAAGAATCCTTTGTCCAGCATGTTATATTGCTCATTAAGTAAGTGTTCCAGTCAAACTGACCCTAATTCTCGAGTCAGAGTTCAGAAAAGATCTGGATACATCAGGGCCTCAGTCCAATTTAGGCACTTCAGCATCCCACCTCAGCGAACTCTCTCTTTTGGTGTCAGAGCAGCTGCTGCAATGTGTTTGTATTGCTTAATGTTTATAGTTGCTGAGAGATTATTATTTTAAACTAATTCTTTAATTTTATTTCTCTACCCCATTCTTATGTTGAGCATAATGACTCAATCTGATACTTAATGGTATCAATCTGTACCATTCAGTGACATCAGGAATTGAATCTCTTTAGTACCAGTCACTCCCTTTCCATATAAGATATGGAGGTAGAGAGAAATTTCCCCAATGAGTTTCTATAACAAATATGTACATAATATTGATCTTTGGATGAGACGCTTTGGTTGGATTTCAGTAAGGACTCCTTGTCACCAGATTCCATTATAAACCAACATTGAGTTGATTTATTTTGTTCAGACAAAAGTATTGGCATTTTGACACTGAGTCAAACCAACTGAGACATATCTCCATCCATGAAGCCATCACCTCACACATCAGAAATGTCTCCTCTGGGAGCAGTTTTACAGAGGAAGAAATGTTTGCAAAATAAGAAATGGGGAAAAAATCGACTCCATGATTACAAGTGTTCTCCAGCCACAGCTCCATGTGTTCTCTCCTGCAGAACTAAGTTTTCTCTATCATTAAAGCAGCGATTGGTGCATAATGAGTCCCTTTCTTCATCTCCCAATTTGAAAAATAATACTTAAACTACACTAAGAACAGCTAATGAGAATGAAATGAGGTAAAACACAAGAAAATGTTTTGAAAACCCTCAAGTAGTATCTGCATTTATGGAAGAGTGGTGTTCATATTTGTGGTCATCTTATTATGGCAGGAACTTTTTTCCTCATAGGATTTCCCAGCTTAGGGGTTTCAGTGCACCTGCTCTGTGAGAAGTCCCTTGGCACGCTGGCAGAGTATGGATTATATTTGGTCAATAACCTTAGGAGGAGAAAACATATATAGGATCCACCCTTCAGAACCTGAAAAAACACATCATCCAGTCAAAGTGTGGTATGGCTGTACCGGTGCAGAGTCACAACTAATAGATGTACAGCATCATTCCTATGCCTAAGGCTCAGGGAACATTATGGAAGAAGAACTGAAAGATGATAAGAGCCAGAAGACCAGTATGTCTGCTTCAAGATAGTGTCTTCTATAAAATGACATAAAATCCTAAAAATATGGTCATCTAAATGAGACCAACACACAATGATACCAGTGGACAATACTAAGAGGGTGGGGGAAATCTCACAAGGCCTCAACCTCTCATTGAAGAGCCACAGATTAAATAGTGGCTGCTTAGAAAGGAAGAATCACTCTTCTCCAGGGACAGGTCCCATGATAGGCTTTCCAATCCCAAGTTGTCAGTCCTAAACATACACACACACACACACACACACACACACACACACACACACACACACAGGCAATATTATGTATATATACATATATAATAATTAAAGAAGAAACATTCAAACATTTGAGGGGGAGTTGGGGCAAGGGAGGAGAAGGGGAGGGGAAATGATGTAAATACAGTACGCACGTATGAAATTTCCAAAAGGTAAAATAAATGTTTTAAAATAAATCAGCTTTAATTTTAATGATGCAGAAGTTCTGGAACACAAACAGATATAAAATACTTCTCTGCATAGCATCTCTTGCTATCCCAGGAATGGACTCCCAAAGAACATCATCATTACCCAGAGGGAATAGGAAATTTGATGCTCATTTCAATGAAGCATGTGTTACAGTAGGATAGGCCATCTCCTCTTCAGTCCCTAAATTCCAGCTTATTACTAACAGTATCAAAGGAGAAAGTTTTAATTTATGAGTAAACCTACTCACATGGTTTCAACTTTTAAAATTATGACCCTTCATTTCAATTTCCAGACCCCACTAAGATATCCGTATTTGTGAACTAGAAAGGATGTCTCAAATACTCACTATTTACTATTTTTAGACATTATGCCTATATTTTGTTTTCCATGAAAAAGAATAAAGAAAGCTATATTTGGAGATTTTTTAAATGTATAGCATGCAGAGGCTCAAATGGAAACAAATCACCAAATACGTATTAGAATGGTTGACGTTGTGCTAATAATGTTTTGACTTACACAGATTCTTGATTTCAAGGAGTTTGTGGTCTCTGCTACCTCTCAAGTTAGAAATTTTATTATCTTCAAAATAGAAGAAAGGGAAAACATACAAATTAAGACAAAACCAGTATTCAATTATGCAAAGATACCATCAGAAGTGTCCCCACAATAAGAACAATCTTAGTAGTCCAGTCACAGAAAAGGTGGGGAGTAAAAGGGTATATCTCCTCCTGAACAGTGTTCTTACTGACTAGATGCAATCCCAGCATCCACCTGAAACTCTCTAACATGTCCAGTACATGCAGTCAAATAAAAATGAAATTCTGAAAGGGTGTAAAAATAAAAGGCCAATTAAATTGAAAACTCAATAAACTAAGAAAATTATAATGCAGAGGGTAAACAAATGGAAAAAAAAAGGTTAAACCAAGAGAAAGTGACACCAACTCCTTTTGTAAAATCTAATAGGTTCAAAACTATGGTTTCGTGGTATCTACCTTTTTTCCACAACCATTGATTTAATTAATTAATATAGCACACACACAAGACACACGCACACACAAAAATATATCATTATTCATTAAGGAAAGACAAGAAGGCTAGAATTAAAATAATTCTCATAGTTTAAGTAGGTTCCAAGACAGCACATAGCAAAACAGAACTCCATTTCCTTTCTGCTGGAAGATTTTGACCATTCAACTTTTGATAAACAACAGCAGCAATAACATTCCTGAACTATGTTGCTGTACCCCCCATTGCACTGCCCCATAAGAGAATTCCCACGCAAAAAGTTATTAAAGAATCAGAAAAGGTTGTAAGTACTTCAGATGACCCTTGTTACAGGGAAGGGAAGGTCTAGAGAAAGGTTCAAAATCCTTTATAAAACTCTAGTAGTTTATTATGCTGTAATTTAGTCCAAAGTGAAAATGATAATCAGGGTTGAGAATGTAAATCAGTGGCAGAGAGCTTGCACAACATGTGCAGGGCCTTGGTTTTAACTCTAATTGTCACAAAAGGGGGAGCAATATGATTTTCTTAATCAAATCAATAAAAAAAATACAGCACTGGGAAGAGGGAAGAGTTTGCAGTGAGACTAGAATAGTTTCTTAAGTCATAGAGCAGATTTATTTGGCTATCAAGTACTTCTGGCACAGTGGAGAAACTTTTCAGGGCACGGGCATCTATAGGATGCAGTAACATTTCTCTCAACTGAAGGAGAAGTACCATGTGATTCCAAGGAAAAGAGTTCAAAGGCTAATGGCTATATCTGGGAGACTTCTGCCAAGCTGTAACTTTCAGAAAGGCAATGTTCCTGGTTACATGACAATGTTATAACCTCACCTTTTAGGAATCTGAACCTATAATACAGATGAGGTTTATCACGTGGATATATCCCCTTGTAGCAAACCTTGGGATGGTGGATTATAAACCTATTCCAATGCCTAAAATCAAGCCCGAGGATCACTGAATGTTACTTGACATCATGGGCACTCTGTTTGTAGGGTATCCACAGACCAGATGTACAGAGGATACGTGTACATAATGAAAGAAACCTTAGAGACTGGCTAAATGTCTTTGTTTTATACTAATGGAAACTAACTTCAAACATGGTAAAACCTCTGTCACCATGTTCTCATGGGTGGTTAGTATTAAAGCAGGACCTGAACCTCAGATTTTCTATCTTGTTATCAGGTGCTGTTTACAAAGTCAATGGGAGCTTGAAGAGGTCATCTGTGGGATCTCTCATGTCAGTCAGCTCTACTCTCTGAGCCGACAAGAAAACAGTGACTCACAAAATCCAGCAGCCTTTAGGAATTAATGAGAAGTGTGCTTTTCTTCTGTGCAGCAAACCCATTTTCAATCTTTGTAAATAAAACCCTATCTTAAATACCTAGGAAAGCTGTAAGTTTAAGGGCCTTACTGACCAAATTCACATTTGTTGATGCTTAGCACAGACTTACGACTGATAGGTCACATGACAAACAGAAAGTAAATTCCTGCACACTGTACTTGAAATTGTCAGGTTTGCTTCAAGTAAAAGCACCTGTCTGGGACTCTAGCTTATACCAAAACCCAACCTCATCTGCGTTTTTAAGTACTTAGGAGTGACAGGGGGAGTTATCGGAGCCTGAAATTCACCAAGGGAAATACATACACGTCACTGAAAGTCAGCTGTGTGAGAACACAGGTGTGAAGATTCATGTGAATATTCACAGGTGTGAAGATGTGGCTTTACGGCTAGATCCCACTGTTTTCCAAGCAGAAATCCTTGAGAACTAAAGGACCTCAGACATGTTGGAGGGTCACTTAAAGCTACAACAGACAAAGAGGTTGGGCTCCTCTGACACATGGGGCAGACACCACCCTTACATTAACCTTACATAAGCACGATGTCCTGGTTATGCCCTGGAGAAGTCTCACCTACCTCTCCTCTTCTTGCAACTACATAGGGCTCTATAAGTAAATAGAGCTCTAAGTAAACACAGATACTTGGTTTTCTCTCTCTCAGGATGCATAGGTAAGAATTCATCTGTAAAGTTACAACAAAGAACCTGTATTCAAAGGAGAATAAAACCCTGGTAACTCTTCAAAAGTCTTCGGTGACTCTTTATGGTCTACAAAGCAGTTCAAACAAATGATGTAACATTTAAGGCCTTCCACCCACTGATCTCATCACCTTCTTTGCACTGTTTAACCTCATTGCTCTACTACACAGCCCTGCTCTAAAATCCTGATAGCTCGTTCAGCATGTTCTGAATATTCCCATGCCTTTTTCAGATTGTAAGACCCCTCTATTGTCTAGAAAGCACTACCATTCAACCCTATCCATCCAAATGCTACTTGCTAAGGCTCAGCTCAAATGCTGTCTTGTCCATGAAGTCTCTACTACTCAACTGCCAGGACTGCATGCTTTTCCCCTCTGTGAAAACACACCTACACTCCTTTGCTTTTATAACTTTTTATATTTTCCTTTGCTTTAAATAACCCACACTGCCAGGTGTCCATTATTAAGATATTTATGATCAATGAAATATATACATACTATACAATGCAAATATACATATATTTGATTGATCATAAGTAAACCTCACCAACACATCAGAAAAGGTTTATATCCACCAAGGACTTGGAAATAAGGTGGTCATGTGTAGCTGTTAATATGTCCACAGGATGGCAATTTCAGGGCATTTAACATGCTGTCATTTAGATCCTTTTCTTTCACCAAGGAGCCCATTTCAAGCCTCAGTCCCTTTGGAGAGATTCTAGGAAAAGAGCTCTGAGAGTCTGCACCGAGATCCATTCCTGGATTCTCAACTTGTTGTCCAGATTTGCTACCGAATCAGATTCGGGCAAGTGTGAACTGGAGAAATGAACTAATCGTTGGCACCATCCAAACAAAATGAAAGGAGCGTTTTGCTCTGTTGGCTGGATGTTCAGGTTCCAAATAATGGGGTAAAGGATGAAAAACAGAAAAAGAAAACTCCAGCCTGCAGCTGTAGATTGCCTTCTCTCCCAATGAGCTTTTCTTGTCGCCGCCCCCCCCCACCCTATTTTCACAACTATTCGATGGAACTGGAATGTGTGAGGGGCATTAAAGGATTATTTTCTATAATCCTGTGAGAATATTTGCTAGCACATTTTTTACCACCTAGACCCTCCTCTAGTCCCTCTTTTGTTTGCTCGGAATACATTTCCTTACTAAATTAAAGGCTCTTAAGAGGTGACGCTATGCCTGTAAAATCATATTTGGTTTCATGGTTCAGCCCCAGAACACATAATGTAGTCTTAATTCCAGTTCTGGTAACAAAGGTTATTCATTTCATAGACTTCACTTAATGGATTTGGACACATCCTTAAAAGATACAGTGTTTAGGGAGAAAAACTGAATCACTAAAGAAAAGCCAGGTAACAACTAAGCACCCAATGGACAAAGGAGTTCGGGTGAAAGTTTTAGCTTTCTCATTCATTCATTCATTCATTCATTAAATGGACAGCTACTGCTCACTGTCCTTACATCCGTGCTCATTAGCATAATTTATTCAGTTAATCTCGGTGATGGTTATCGAGCATTTATGCTTTGCGGGCTAGTAAACCAGTAGATATAGCTTGCTGCCGCAAAGGAGTTTCCTAAATAAAGCTGTAGGAGGTCCAGGAACTAAAACATTATAAATATTAAGTAAGGAAAGTAAGCAATGTGACAAACTTGATGAGTGAGCTTAACTAATTGATGGGATATCAAGTTTGTATCTTGATGAGAATGAAAATTGTTTTCATTCCATGTACCCTTCCTTGACCGTGCTCTTTCTCTGAATCACATCGGATTCTACTTGATAACTTCCAAGCGCGTCCAGTGGAGCTGAGCTTGGAATTCTTACAAAGGAATCACCAGTCGAGGCTTTGAGCTCTCCAGGCAGACAGATGGGAATACGTCTGTTAAAACCTAAGTCCAGTGTAAACTTAGCACATGTGGCGGCAGGTATTATTATTATCCCAGTGGCACGCACCGGTATTTTCTTAATAGATTCTTTTAAAATTCTTTCTTACACTGTGGACCTTTACTAGGCCAATGGCTCTTAATGGAGAGGAGATTTTTTTTTGCCCCTCAGAATCATATGGTTAAATCCAAGGCCGTTTGTTTTCACACCTGGGGAAGGAGACTGCAGGGCGAGTGGTCCAGGGGCATCCTGTGAGGCGAGGCTGAGGGAGGGTACTACTGAACACTACAATTCTCTGGAGAAGTCCTCAGAACCTTGAACAAGCTCCCAGTGCGTTGAGGAATGAAGGGTTTCCTAAACTCCCTAGCTGTGGCTCAGCCGGTTGCTAGCTTGAGCTCACCAGAACACCAGACAGAAAACAGCACAGCATGGAACAGATCCTTCCTCTTGAGATCCGGGTGAACACTGGTCGCGAATATGTGTGCAGGTTCTTCCAGGCTATCTATCTGACTGCTCTTCTCCCTGCTCCCTCATATCCGCACCTCTAAAGTTTCAAGGTCTCTTTTCAAATGCTTTGATTCCTTTGGTGGCAAAAAAAAAAAAAAAAAAAAAAAAAAAATCAAGCTTGGGCTGGGAAGTGAGTCACCGCTCAGCAGCGAAAGGACCTTGTTTTTCTTTCTCTGAATACATTTCTTAATAACTTCAGCATGACCCTTCGCACTTGGTGGTTGAATCCTCTCAAATGCCTACGACAAGCGGAGAAAGAGCTATGACACCCGGACGTTTTTTTTCAATGGCTAGCTAGGAGAGTTTAAAAAAATATATACTGAAAATTAACCAGAGGACAGCGAACCCTGGCATCCTATGTTACATAAGCAGATGTTGAAGGGACGAGCTGGTGCGGAGCTGTCTCCGCAGATGGACCTCACAGCTGCGCCAGTCTCGGGAGCGGCCTGGATGCTGCACACTTAGAACTTTGTGTGGAAGGAGCCTGGCAGTAGTGAGGAGGGGTGGGCCAGGCTGCAGCAGCCAGCTCCCAGGAGCAGGGCGCCTGGGGCTCCCGGGCCGATCCCCTCCCACCTCTGTCTGGGCTCCTCCGGCACGCCGAGTCCTCCCCCTCACTCCCTCCCCCACCGCCCCCCACCCCCGCCCATCTTCCTCGCCTCTCCCTCTCTTCGGAACCTTTCAATTCTCTTGGGCCGTTACTTGGCATTCCGATCACAGGGAGAACACCTTAATTGGTGACAGTCGTCCATGGTTCCTCTCCCCGCCAAAAATACCAAGGAAAACAATCCAGTACCCATCCCATCTTCCAGGATCAGATCCCCGTCTCTCTCCTCCTCTACCGCTACTTTGGCTCCCAGTTCCCAAACCCCATTCATAGCCTCCCCAACCTTTCCTTTCTGTGGTCTCTGCCTTTCTCACTTCTCTCCAACCTCTGTTTCCACTCCTGTCTCCGCCCTCCCACGTCCCTGACTCCCCCCACCCCACCCCCCAGTACCCTCTCTCCGCCAACCTCCTGCAAGCTCTGGGCTCTACCCTCTGTGCCCCTCCCCAGACAAGTGTCCGGCTCCACGGGGGCAGCGGGCCCGCCGCCGGCCGCCGGGCTCAATCCCTGCCCACCTACTGTGAGGAGCAGCTCCGCCCACCTGTCCATAAAAGCCAAGTGCAAGTTACCCGCAGAGCTCAGAGGATCAGAGCCCTTCCTTGGTCCTCTCCGTGGGAGCCCGAGTCCCTGTCTCCCAGATCTTACGTGCTCAAGGTAAGATAACCCTTCTTGGAGCAGCTGACCTTCAGGGAAGGTTGCTAGCCGGAGTTGAGTCGCTGGTCAACACACTTACTTAAAGCTGATTCATAAGGATGCTGGGATGAACAGTGAGTTTCTTAACTAGCAACTGGTTTGAAAACAAACTTCTGTTTGAACAGTAAAATGAAAATTCCTTTTTGGCAGAAACAACAGCATTTCTATTACAAAAATCTTTTTTTTTAAAGTCCCCCCCCCCCCTCCCCAATCCCCTGCCTCCTCGGTCTGTCTGATTGTTGCTGAGGTTAAATGTATCTATTTGCGGTGTTATGTTTGTGTTTTCAATCGTAAATATTTCACATTATCAGCAGAGGCAGGGAAAACTGTCCCATTGTCAAAAATCCACTTTAAAGGAGCACAATTAGTTCTCTAAAAATAGCACAGCCAAAAGGTCTGCTGACGATTTTGTGATGTTTTTCCAAACCCCCAAGACAGCTTCTGTGGGTCCTTTAAGAAGTATCTTTTCAGGTCTAACTGCTTGGAAAAAATGATGTGAACCGGTGCCCTTTGCCTGAGGACAGTAATCAGGTGGCTGGTAGATAGGAAAGAACTAATCCCAGTTTACAAGCCGGGACAAGATACTACATCCCCAAATGAGACATGCGTTGAGACTAAGAAAGTATATAAGAGAACTCTGTGACGGCTGTGCACACCTAAAACGTAAAGTGTTTCAATATGTTTCTCAGAGAAGCATGCAAGCCAGATTACACAATTCTTCCATGTATAACAGACTGATGTATGGTGGGATCAGCCAGAAAGACTTCAGATGAAGGTTTTCATCCTTACCATCCCTTCTGCCCTCCTCTAGCAAATGAAAATCTACCTGATGAGTGACTGACTCTCCCGGAGCTCTCCAGTGAAGAAAAGATCTTGGGTGGGTGGGTAGGTCAGTGGTGGAGGTGGTGGGTGGGTGGGTTCGGGAATTGATCTATTCTTCTTCCAGAGTGCTGTGTACCTGTGAAAGGAAAAAACAAACCAGACAGCTACTTCTGTACGAACCAGGCTCTTGGGTGATGAAGCTTGCCACCGTATTCAGTGGGGTTTTGTGGGATGAAACGCTGTCATGTGGAGAAAAGCCCTCTTCAAGTGTTCCATCTGGGGAACTGCAGAAGGCTGCGCTTAGAGGAGGCAAGCCTGGGCTGCCAGTCAGGAAACCAACCCACTATTTTAGCCCTTAAGGTTCTTAAAGGGAGAGAACTGTTTACGTTTTCATGTCTGTTAGTTGTATGTTGTTTCACATGGGAAGGAAAATTTCACTACAGATATAAAAAGTCTCCCTATTAAAGAAGCTGAAATAAATTAGACACATGACTTGGGTCTTTCTAAACATCCTCTTTATCTTTCAGATATCAAAAGAAATAACAAAAAGTATTAAAAACTGCTTAGGATGAAAGGGATTCAATACA
>CABHPR010157414.1:14097-37790 GCA_902168415.1 Peromyscus melanophrys | reverse complement strand
GGCAAGGTTCTTATCATTTCTATTTGAGGCATAACAAATCACGCAGAGGTTAAATGACTTCATCACGTTGGGCGTGTGTCCAGTCAAGGCTGGACGAGGGCCAGTGATATAACTGATGAGATCATATCAAAACAAAACCGTGGAACTCCTTTTTTCCAAAAGTAAGGAAAACGGGGCGCATAGCTCAGTGGTGGGCCACATGCCTAGTGTGTACAATGCCCTGAGTTCAATCTCCAGCTACCCAAAAAAGGAAAAGTGTCATTAAAAAATACGATAAATACAAAGGCTTTGGAAATTTTTTTTATAATTTTATTATTTTTAGTTACGTGTATTCATGTGTGTGCGTGTGAGTACAGAAGCTGTGGAGGCCGGAGGATGTCCTGGAGCTGGAGGCTGTGAGTCACGTGTCATGGGTGTCAGGAACTGAACTCAGGACTCTGTAAAAGCAGTGTGAGGTATTAGCTGCTAAGCCCTGACTTTTTTTTCCCCTTAAAAAAAAATGTCTGCTTGTTTGTAAATGTCATAATAATAGTGATACATGAGGAACATGTATACAATACATAATATTCTAATAATATATGCTATACTGGTCATGAAAACTTTACTGAAAATTCATTTACGCCACCAAATTAGACTTACCACTGCTTCAGTTCCAATATAACTGAAATTACAGCTTCTCTGAACAGACACAAGGAGTACTTATACTTTTTAGTTTTTTCTTTCCTTTCCTTTCCTTTTTTTTTTCTGCTTACGCAATTGTTAGTGGCACTGTTGACAGTATTTTCCCCTCTTTTTTTAAACCTAAATTTGGGGGGGGGACATATTTATTATTTTAAATATTTTTGAGGGTATAGTGCATTAAGGATATTAGTATTGTTATGTGACCAGCACCAGGACCATCTCCAAAGCTTTTTTATTCTTGACGTCCAGTTTCCCTGCATCGTTTGTGGAAAAGGTGGTCTTTTCTCCAGTCTAGCTTTTGCAGATTTGTCAAAAATCAGGTGACTGCAGTCATGTAGACTTATATCCATGTCCTCCACTGATCTGGGCATCTGTGTTGGTACTGTGCTGTTCTTATTGTGTTAGATCTGTGGCATGACTTGGAATACAATGATACCTTCACAGTGTTCATTTTCATCAGGATGGCATAGGCTATCCAGGGCCTTTTGTGATTCCACATGATTTTAAGGTTTTTTGGTTTTTTTTCTATGTCATAAAGAATGGCCCTGAAATTTTTATTGGGATTGCACCACATTTGTAGAATGCTTTTGGGAGGACGGCAGTTTTCACAATGTTAAATTTTCTGATCCATGAGTATGGGGGGTCTTCTAGTGTCTTCTATACTTTCTTAAACTTTTCATTGCTGAAGTCTTTCATTTCCTTGGTTAGGGGTGTGTGTGTGTGTGTGTGTGTGTGTGTGTGTGTGTGTACACACATGCACGTTTATCATAAATGAGATTGTCCCCCTGGTTTCTTTTTCCATTGTTACTTGTATATGTGAAAGCTACTGATTTTGCATTTTGTATTCTGCCACTTTGCTGAAAATGTTCCTCAGCTTCAAGAATTTTCTGGTTGAGTCTTTAGAGTCTCTTAAGTATGGACATCTATCGTCTGCAAATAGGGATACTTTGACTTCGTATCTCCTTTATTACTTCTCTTGTCTTACTGGTCTGGCTAAGACTTCAGGCACTATGCTGAACAGAAGTGGAGACAATGAACACTCTTGTCTTGTTCGTGGTCTAGTGGGGATGCTTGTAGTTTTTCTTCAGTAAGCATGAGGTTAGCTAAAAGCTTTTCATATATAGTCTTTATTATATTGAGATACGCTCCCTCCATCCCTAGCCCCTCCATGACTTTTTTCTATAAATTTTTAAAAAATTTTTATTTACTTTTATTTTATGTGCATTGATGTTTTGCCTGCAGGTCAGATCTTTGAGTTACAGACAGTTGTTAGCTGCCATGTGGGTGCTGGGATTTGAACCCGGGTCCTTTGGGAGAGCAGTCAGTACCCTTAACCACTGAGCCATCTTTCCAGCTCCCCTCCATGACTTTTGTTGTGAAATGATACTGGATTTTGTCAAAGGTCCTTTCTTTATTGAAATGATCAAGTGATTTTTGTCTTTGAGTCCATTTATGTGACAAGTTGTGCTTATAACTTCTGTGTGTGAAACATCCCTGCACTTTTATGGAATGAAGCCAACTGGATCATGATGAATGATACTTTTGATGTGGTCTTGAATTTGATGTGCCATTATTTAGAATTTTTGCATCTGTGTTCATCAGGGAGATCAATCTGTAATTTTATTTTGTTGTATCTTTATCTGGCTTTGGTATCAAGGTAACACTGGGTTCAAAAAGTCATTTTGAAGCTTTTCCTCCTTTTCTGTTTTACAGAATGACTTGAGTAGCATTGGTGTTCTTTTTGAAAATCTATTATAATTCTTCAGTAAAGCTAACTGACCTGTTTTTTTTGTTGTTTTGTTTTGTTTTTGTTTTTGTTTTACTCCATCTATGGTGATTGAGAGTTTTGCTGGGTATAGGAGTCAGGGTTGGCATCCGTGGTCTCTTAGTGCCTGTATAACATTTGTCCAGGACCTTCTGGCTTTCATAGTCTCTATTGAGAAGTCTGGTGTTATTCTGATGGGTCTGCCTTTAGATGTTACTTCTGACCTGGTTTTAATTGGGAAAAAAATTATTACTGCTTCAATCTCATCCCTGGTTATGTATGTAGTTTGATTTTATTTTATATTGATTTAATTTTTGGTAAATCATATGTGTCTAGAAATTAACTCATTTATTTCAGATTTTTCCAGTTCAGTGGATGATAAACTTTTATGGTATGTCCTTATGGTTTTCTGAATGTCATTGGTATCTGTTGTAATGTCTCCCTTTCCATCTTTAATTTTGTTAATTTGGGTTTTCTCATTTTCCCTTCTAAGTTGTCTAAGGGTTGGTATCTCTTATTTATTATTTCAAAGACCCAACTCTTGGCTTCATTGATTTTCTATGTTTTTATTTTTGTTTCTATTTCCTTAACTTTGGCCCACATCTTGATTATTTCTCTCATTCTCCTGGTGTGGGTTTAATTTGTTCTTGTTTTTCCAGGGTTTTAAGGTACGTCATGAAGATATCAATTTGAGATCTTTCTTTTTCATATTCATATAGTCACTTATCGATACAAATATTTCTCTTAGGACTTCCTTCTTTTGTGTCCCTTTGAACTTGGCATGTTGCATTTTCATTTCTATCCCATTCTAGGGAGTGTTGAAATCTCCTTCATTTCTGCAGTGACCCATTCACCAGTCAGTAGTGTGCCGTTCAGCCCCCATGAGTCCATGCCTGCTGCCGTTCCTCTCGCTTTATCTACCTCTCTTCCACTGTGTCAGATAGAAGTCAATGCCGTTCCTCTCGCTTTATCTACCTCTCTTCCACTGTGTCAGATAGAATTCAATGCCGTTCCTCTCGCTTTATCTACCTCTATTCCACTGTGTCAGATAGAATTCAATGCCGTTCCAATTTCCTTGTGTTTGTGGAGATTTGCTTTCATCCTAATATGTGACCTATTTTGGAGACGGTTCCATGGACTGCTGAGAAGAATGTGAATCCTTTAGTACTTGGGTGGAAAGTTCTGCAGGTGACTATAAAGTCCATTTGGTCCATGATGTAATTTAATTTGAATGTTTCTTTGTTGATTTTTTTTTTTTAATGGATAGCCTGTTTCTTGTTGAGAATGGGGTATTGAAGTCACCCACTGTTACTGTTCAGGGTTAGTCTGTGACTTTATATTTAATAATATTTATGAAATTTGGTGCATTTGTGTTTGGGGCGTATATGTTTAGAATTCTCTCTCTCTCTCTCTCTCTCTCTCTCTCTCTCTCTCTCTCTCTCTCTCTCTCGACAGGGTTTCTCTGTGTAGACCAGGCTGTCATGGAACTCACTCTGTAGACCAGCCTGACCTCACACTCACAGAGATCCACCTGTCTCTGCCTCTGGAGTGCTGGGATTAAAGGCATGCGCCGCCACTACCATGCCCAGCTGGTTAGGGAAAGTTTTATTTTCCCTTCAATGATGACAGATAGCTTTGCTGGGTATAGAAGTCAGGGTTGGCAGTTGTCATCTCTGGGACTCTCTAGCTTTTGATGTTCCAGTTAACCGTCTATTGTTATTCTACTGAGCCTCCTTTATATGTGACTTGGTGTTTCTCTCTTGTCACCTCAATATGCCTTTCATTGTTGTTGTTCAGTGTATTTGGTTAGTATTTTAATTATAAAATGACAAGACAAGAGGAAGTTCTCTCCTGGTCTTGGGGTATTTGGTGTCTGAAATAATTCCTGTATCTTGGTACCTCTGCTCTTAACTCTGGGATATTTTCTCTTACGATTCTTTTGAAAATATTTGCTTTTAGATGAGATTCTTCTTCTATGCCTATTATCCACAGGTTTGGTCTTTTCTCTGTTGGAATCCCTACTGATATCTTATTTTACCCTTGTTCTAGTTTGATGTTACAGTCCTTCTGTCTTGCCTTCAAGCTCAGCTATGCTGTCCTGTCTTGATCCACCATTGCTGACACATTCCACTGCTTTCTGTGTTTTATCTCTTCCCATGTTTTGTTCCATCTCCAGCATTTCAGGTTGGTTTTCTTCAACAGTTCTTTGTTGAATTTCGCTGTCTTTAAAGAATTTTCTTTAACATTTATTGACTTGGGGGAGGAGCATGCACATGCCCCACTGTGCACCTGTGGAAGAAGTCAGAGGCTCAGGAGTCTGTTGTCCCTTCCGTCGTGTGGGTTCCGGGTATCCCACTCAGGAAGTCAGACTTGGCACTGAGTACAACTACACACTGAGCCAGCTCACTGGCCCCTGAACTTGGTTTCCTTACCTTGCATCGTTTTTCTTACTTCTCCCAGCTGTTTCTGTTCCATCAGGGGTTTATTTTCTTCTTAATTTTTGTGAACATACTTTAAATCGTTATTTTGAGTTCTTTGGGATTTCACTTAGCTCTCATTAGATTCCATTACCGTCGAGGTAGTGATTTGGGGGGCGTTGTCGTGGTTTTAGTGCTTCCGGTGTTACTGTGTTGGGAATGATACAGCTGGTGTTATTTTGGTGGCTGCTAATGAGATATATTCTTTCAGTTTAAATATTGGCAAAGTTTGTGTAAGACTCGCATGTGGCAGAGCTGAGCACGGTTCAGAGAACTCAATCCAGTGGCTTGGTGCCAGTATAAATTTATATTTTCTGAGGGAGGGTATTAACTGGAAGGGTACCCACAGCTGCGTGACATCACCACTATGCAAACTCACACTAGCCAATGAACAGTAGCAGCCTCTTTAACTCCAATAACTGTTGGAGGATCAACACCCAAGGGTCATACGGTGTCTGCTCAGATCTCAGTTAATAAGGTTAGGAGTGGGAGTAGAGAATGCCAGGTAAGGATAACGGGAAGTATTAGATTGACTTTGAAAAGAAAAAAATTGAGGCGAGTAAAGAAGCGGAGGTGGATGGTTGGGATGCTGTTAGGACCCACAGATGACAGAGATGGTTAAAGTTATGGAAGGGTCTTATTAAAAAGAGGGAAGGATACAGATGAGAGAAGCAGGAAAAAGAGGGCAAATGCATGAGATATCTGAGACCCGGAGAATAAAACACGCCTTATAGTAAATAGCTGTCTTAAAATACAAATGCATGAGATATCTGAGACCATGAGAATAAAACACACCTTATGGTAAATAGCTGTGTTAAAATACAAATGCATGAGATATCTGAGACCATGAGAATAAAACATGCCTTATAGTAAACAGCTGTCTTAAAATACAAATGCAAAACTGTCATGAGACATACACGTAAGAGGAGATATTCTGTAACAGAAAAAGATAACAAAACAATACTTTACAGAGTGAATGGCTGGCACAGCTGTGTGATTTGAAAGGCAGTGTTCTCCGATCTCTCTGGCTCCAGCAGGCTCCAGGAGGCTCCGGGTGGGTGCAGGGGGGGGGGGAGGGGAGGTCTACATTTTTATATGTGTGCATGTCTTACTTCCTTAACACTCTTCCATCTGTTTGAGCTGTCCTTGATTGCAAGACGAGTTTTGAGTTTTGAAGCTATGAATGTAGGACTATTTGTCTTCAATTCTGTCAATATTTACTATTTTTTCCATGCTGTGATGTGAGGCAATTGTGTTTATATTTATTTCATCTTATTGAAGTGGCTGCTTTATCAGATATAATGGCCTTCATCACTTGTAATAGTTTGTTACCTTTTCACTGTCCTTACATGAGCCAAACAGAAACCCATTAGAACAGATGGAGAACATTACATTCTATTCATCTCTGCATTGGATATTTTTCTCAGTCTTTTCATTTTCAAACCATTTTTGTCTTTAGACATAATCCCCACCCCCTTTCCTTTTGAGACAGGGTCTAACTATGTAGCCCTGTGTGGCCTGGAACTTTCTATGTAAACCAGGCTAGCCTTGAACTCACAGAGACGCCTCTGCCTCCTGAGTGCTGGCACCCGGGCATGTGACACCACGCCCAGTACTTTTTTTTAGTTTTAATTATGTGATGTGTGTGGGTATGCGCTGGTGTCCATGGAGACCAGGAGAAAACATTGGATCTCCTGGAACTGGAGTTGCGGGCAGTTGGGAGCCGTCATCCTATGAGGATGCTGGAAACCCAACATGGATCCTCTGCAAGAGCAGCATGGGCTCTCCACCACCAGGCTGGCTCTCCAGCCCGATGAAAGACAGCAAGTATTTGGATCAAGTTGGCTTGAATCTATTTCGCCACTCTTAGCTTTTTGACTGGAGACCTTAATCCCTCACAGGATCTGCTCTGGCTATATGGCTATTGTGCAGGTTACTGCTTTTTGTCCTTCCCGCCCCCCCCCCCCATCCCCCATCGCTTCCTTCTTTGTGTTTAGTTGATACTTTCGTAGTGACACATTTTCATTCCCTTGTCATTGCGCAAACCAGCAGTTCTCAACCTTTGGGGGGCGCATATCAGATATTTACACTATGATTCATAACAGTAGCAAAATCACAGGAAGTAGCAATGAAAGATTTGTATGGTCAGGGGTCACCACAACCTGAGGAACTGTGTTAAAGGGCCACAGCATTGGGATGGTTGAGGACCACTGATGTAGGCCCTTTAAGTACTTTGTGAGATTTGTGTATAGCTTACTTTATTTGTGGTTACCAGGATTTTACATAAAATACACCAAAGTTGTACTGGAGCAGTAGCTCAGCAGCGGGAGTGCTTTCTGCTCTTGCAGAGGACCCAACTTTAGCTCACATTGGGCTCCTGACCCTCTGTAACTCCGGTTTTAGGGAATCTGATACCTTCTTCTAGACCGGGCAGGCACATATGCTCAGGTACATGTATCCATACACAAGTGTACACACACACAGGCACGCACACTTAAAGATACTGAAGCTCTGTCTCAGTTGAGCAATATCACAAATTGCATCTCTATCTGGTTTATGCCCCAAAACAGGTTTATAATGATTTCCAGGCATTTGTCTTTCAAGCCGTTTAGAAAAGTTAAAATTAGACGACTTTCTATTTGCCTCCGCTTCATGTCCTTCTGAGTGACTGTCTAGATTCGGCTTGTGGAATCCCCGTGGTGGTTCCTGCAGGACTGGTCAAGTAGGAACATGCTCCTTCAGCTTTCATTTTCCTAGCAATGTATTGTTTCCCTCGTTTTTTTGAAGGCTGATTTTGCCAGCTGTAGAATTCTCAGTGGATGAGAATCTCTTTCTCCTTTCCACACCTGAGACATATTGCTCCCGTCGTCGTCTGCTGCAGCCCTCTGCTGAGACGCTGGATCATCTTACTGAGGACGAGCCCTGCTGTGTTCCACGAAGCCCTGCACAACCCTGATGCCAACTGCTTGGCACTGGGGACTCCTCCCGTGTCCACAGATCGGGTCCCATCACCAATGCTCAGAGCCATGTCCCACTGCCATCAGAATTCACTTATAAAACGTTAAGTTCAAAGCTAACAGCTTTAAAAACATGAGGAAAGCTGGGCAGTGGTGGCGCACACCTTTAATCCCAGCGCTTGGGAGGCAGAGGCAGGCAGACTTCGGTGAGTTCGAGGCCAGCCTGGTCCTACAGAGTTCCAGATCAACCAGGATTATGCAGAGAAACCCTGTCTCGAGAAACAAAACAAAACGAAAGAACACGGAGGCAATGGTATATTTTAAAACGAAAGAACACGGAGGCAATGGTATATTTTAATTAGCTTACAAGATACACACAACAGAAAGGGGACATTTAAAATAAGTTCTTGCACACAGGACAACCTGGCTAGAGACGGACCGTGACAATGGAGTCTACACAGTACAAATCCCTCTGCTTGCTGCCACCGAGAAGTCAGCTTTTATTTTATTATTTTTTTTGCATAGGATTTGTGTGTGTGTGTGTGTGTGTGTGTGTGTGTGTGTGTGTGAGTGTGAGAGACCAGTGTTCCATAAGCCAAAAACCCCAACTGCTTGAGTTTGATTTATTTATAGTCTATCTATAAAGCTCAAATAGCACAATTGTGATATAAACCTTGTCATTTGGTCTCACTTCCCGTTGTAAATTTACAAACAGAATTATGTAAGAAAATAACTATATAAAGAACTTACAACTTTTAGATTTTACAACTGAAAACGAACATTAAAAGTGGAAACCTGGAACATATTGGCGTTTTGTTATATAACGCTTGAAAAAATTTTCAAAAGCTCCTTCAAACATTTTAGAGCTCAGTGTTCAGGGCTTAGTGCTCAGTGGCTCATTTTATCCCCCTTGACTCGGACACCCAAATCTAAAAACAGAATAGTCCACAACACTTCCGCGGGACCATAGAGACTGATGGAAGGCTTGGGTTGGTTGCTGACTTATTTAGAGACAGGTGCATATGTAGTCCAGACTGGTTTTGAACTCCTGATCCTCCTGACTCTGCTCCTTGGATGCAGAGCTTACAGACAGCTGTCCATCACATAGACATCACACAGAGACCCGCCCACACTGACTCGAAACTCGCCCTCCACCTGGCCCTTTGCATCTCACTTTGAAAACCCTTCAATACTATTCTCCTTTCCTGCTTTCTCAGTAGACCCTGGAAGAGCAATTGAGGATTCGTATTGGAGTTTGTTGCTCAGGATTGTAAGAGGGATGTAATCAGGGAATAACCAAGCCCAAAGGTTTCCCGGGAGCTGAGTCACTCTAGGGACTCCGTCCCAGATTTATCAAGCAGGTGGAGGGCAAAGTCGGCATGCAAATGCCAGGGAGGTCTTCCCAGGTTCCCGTGTCTTTTAGTGCAACCACTTTCCCCTAATGCTGCTTGTGGTACCAGGTGTGGGAGCTGGGACCACGAGCATGTGAGGCAAGGAGCTGGTTTGATTCCCTTGACCATGGATGGAACTCTGGGCTTCAGGTTTGGAGGCAAGTGCCTTTTATCGGCTGACCTTTCTCAGCAGCCCTCGCTTGCTCATACACAGGTTATTAGAAAGGACACAGCTCGACAGCCTCAAAAGTTTTATTTCACAGACCCAGAGACACCACCATTTCCGCCGCACCTCTATCTTGCTGCCTTGGTGTTCTGCGATTCTTCACTCTTTCCCAACTAGAGTCCAAATGGACGCCATCTCTGCTCCTAGACCTAAGTGTGTTCTCAACTGATTTTTTTTTTAAGTCCAAATAATGGTATTGTCCAGAAAAATTCATGGTTGAGTGAAAAAAAAGAAGGAAAAGAAAGGACATGACTGCTCCTAGGTATGGTAGAGGAGAAGGTTTATTATAGACAAAAGGGAGACAGAGCCAGGGGCAAGGGCATCTGGAAGAGTCCAGAGTGGACATGACCAAGCCGAGCTGGGCCATGTGGGAAGAGGTAGAGGGGAGAGAAGGGAACCAGGTGCAGCAGCCAGGAGGCCAAAGGTACAAAAGGGACGGGGAGGGTAACCAAAACGTCTGGATTATGTAGGGAAGAGCCTCTGGGGGAAGGGCGGCCCAGCCCCTGGGCTGGATCAGTCAGGGTAGAGGGCAGGGTGTGCCAGCCATACCCTGTAACAGGTAGGGACTGAGGGATGCTGGGAGAACCTGGAGGCCAGGTTGCCTTTCATATGTTAAATAAGCACCCCAGCCATTTGTTCTGGGTTTGAAACTTAACAGTGGTTTTATTGAAATTATGAAGTTGACTTGTAAAACCTTATTCACAGAAATACTTTGGCATATTCTTTTTCTTACTTTCTTATATTAATGCTGTAGACCTAAGCATTTACACACGGATGTAAATAGAAAACCTGGCAACAGCAAATGTCTGTCCTGTTTTTCCACTTGGAATCACAATTTTTTTTTACTCTATGGTGGTGGCGGTGGGATGATGTATCTACAAATAACAGAAAGAGGAAAACATTTTTGGTAATGAGACATTTCCCATCCCTGTGGGGTCTTAAGCAGGTGGTCACATATGCAGTATGCTGGCTGCTGTCTTTGGACATGACTATCCCACTCACAACTGAGTTGGAGGCTTCAGAAAGGCCAATGGAAAGCGCGCTGAGTACAGGTAGTTACCTGAGAAGCCCACACGGTTATTATCTTGAAACACCACCTCCACGCTACCTCACCCCTCGCCCCAGGGTTTCTCTGTATAGCCCTGGCTGTTCTGGAACTCACTGTGTAGACCAGGCTGCTAGAGATGAGTCTGCCTCTGCCTCCTCAATGCTGGGATTTGCGCCACCACCGCATGACTTTGTCTTGAACTCTTGAAGGAAAACTTTCAAATGAGCTCTGGGGATTGGCGATGAGGGCTAGTTTGAATGTCACACGGTCCGGCAGCCATGAGGTTCTGCTCTCAACCAGTAGAGGGCACACTCTCAAGAGCAACTTCTGGAGCATTGCTTCCTGGGTGCTCTGCCTGAGTTTCTACCCACCGAGGGGGTGGGGACCTCTTCAGCTGCAGCTGTGTGAGCTAGAGAGAGTTGGCTTCTGGGGTTCGGGAGTGATGGGTGACAGCCCAGCAGTTTAGAACACATATATGATGTGTGTGTGTGTATGTATGTGTGTGTGCATGAGGCCACGTGTGTATGTGTGGTGGTTTAAATAAGAATGGTCTCCATAGGCTCATACATTTGAATGCTTAGTCATCAGGGAGCTGAACTGTTTGAAAGGATTAGAAGGCTTAGGAGGTGTGACCTTGTTGGAGAAAGTGTGTCACTGTGGGTAGGCTTTGAGGTTTCAGAAGCCCATATCAGGTCAGGCTGTGTGTGCGTGCATGTGTTTGTGTGTGCCTGCCTGCCTGTGGATCAGGATATAAAGCTCTGAGTTATTCCCCAGCACCATTGCCTTTGGGTCACCAAGCTCCTGCCTCTGAACTGTAAGCAAGCCCCACTTAAATGTTTTCTTTTGTAAGAGTTGCCTTAATCATGCTCTCCACAGCAATAGGACAGGGACAAAGATGGTATATAGGCAGGGGATGACCTTAGGCCTCCTTCCTCAGGTGCCAGCTACCTTATTTCATCTGTCTGTCTGTCTATTATGTATGTATGTATGTATCTATCTATCTATCTATCTAATTATATGCTTACTTACAGGATCTCACTGCATAGTCCTGACCCACATGGGACTCACTGTGTAGACCAGGCTGGCCTGGAACTCGCTGAGATCCACCTGCCTCTGCCTCCTGAGTGTTGGTGTTAAAAGTGTACACCACCACATCCAACCACATTTCTTTATCTATTTGTTTTAAACTTTACTGTTTTTTTTAAAGTTGCAAATTAAGAAAATCACACACCTTTTGGGGTTTTTTGGGTTTTTTTTTTTGTTTTTTTGGTTTTTTGTTTGTTTTTAATAGCGCAGTCTGTCTCACTGGCATGAACTGGACAATTAAACGAGGCTGCCAGCAGGCCTGGGGAGCCACCTGTCTCTGCCTCTAGGATCTGGGATTACAAGCATGCGTCACCATGTCTGGCTTTTTGATGTGAATTCTGGGAATCAATCTCAGGTCCGGCACGCACTTTAACAATGCTGTTATCTGTCCAACCTCACAATTCCATTTTTTTTTTAAGTTTCTAATAAAAAACGTGACTGCCTTAATGTTTTTAAAAGATTGGATCCCTATCTCCATATAGCATGTTTAAAACCACATTGATTTGTTTGTCAGCCTCATGTAAACTTGATTTCTGGAGGGTAAGATGAATCTGTAACCCCAGGCTCAGAGTCCCAGCCCCATCACAGTTTCCTAGGACCAAGTGTCCCACACATGTGTACATGTGTATTTGTGATCTCACTGTATTCAGACACTGGACTATAGCCACTACTATAGCTGAGCCTGCTGAAAGACTGTGAAAATGGAGGACAAGACAAAGGGGCCATGGGAACCCAGAGGACCCACTTTAGGTCAACACGGACAGAGAGATGGGCGTTTGCGGGTCCTAGCAGGAAGTCATGAATGGTGGGAAGCATAGTGTACTCTACAGGGATTCGTGTTCCTCCTGTCTCACCATGGCCTCCTGCATGCTAGGCAAGCATTCTACCCATGACTTACAAGTCCAGCCACCCACCTAGTCTTGAATCACTTTCTGGAAAGCTTGCCTGTGTCTGGTCAACCCTGACCCATTCTTCGCGGCTCTGTTGGACTTCACTCACATGTGGAGTTCAATAATCATGACCATCACTCACTGAACATTGAGTCTCTACATGGCCTGGCACTAAAAATGTTCTGTTTGTACTTCCGGTGGATTTCTCAGAGCTGGGTAAGGTAGATATTGTCACCACTGTTTGTGGGGAAGCACAGTGAGGCATGGGAACAGGCTGAGGGATTTGAGGTCGGGTTATCAGTACAGTCCAGCCCTGCCTCATTCCCAGGCCTTTTCCTGATACTGCATCTTGCTGGCTCCTGGTCGGTGGGTGCCACATCAGCACCACTGAGCATCTCACTCCAATGAGGAGAGGGGTCTCCCTAGAGCGGCAGCTGTGGCCGTCCTCATTCCCTCCCGTGCCGAGGTCTGATCCTGGAACCAGGCTGGCTTCAGTGACCTGAAGCTCCTCTGTTAGCCTGGCAGCCTCTGGCTGGAAGTAGCCTAGGAATCGGTTACCCCGGAGCAGCCACTATCAAGAGGGAGATAGTGTACAATCTCCTGGTCCTCTGCCCTGGGCTCGAGAGACTTCTGAGGAGTATTTTTAGAGTGTAACCGAAGGCTCCCTGCCAGGTCCTGTAGTAGCTCACCATTTGGGTTTTTTTCCTCTCTCTCAGGACCTTACAAAGAACCTGCTGGCACACCCCCATCCCCACCCCACCCTGCCTCTGCCTTAGGAACTGCTACTGGGAAACTGAAACTGAGACACCCCCCATCCCCCCTCCCCCCCCCCCCCCATGTTAGACCCTATTTCACTCACCCCCCCCCCCCCCCTTCCCAAGATCTTAAGATCTTCTCTATCTCGCCACCTCATCTCCCTGCAGAACAAGAGTCAGCTGGGGCCCTGGGGTGGCGACTCTGAAGAAACACATCTCACTTGACTGACAGGCTATGTACGTTATTTCCTTTGATCCGAGAGCTTTGTGTCAAGGGGCACTAGAAATGGTGTGGGTGACATTCAAGGACAGACTGAGAGGTGAGCCTCCAGGACTGACTGGGGCAGCAGCGGAGCGGGGAGGGGGACTGAATGCAGGAAGTCTGCATCTTGGGAGCATCTGAAGAAAAGCCAGGACCTTGCCTGTGTTTGCCAAGGGCTTAGGTGAGGAGGCTGAAAACACCCACCTCCTGGCTCTGGTTGAAAGGACTAAGATAACTAACAAGATAACTAACGGGCACACCTGCCCTTAGCAGGCGGTGGGCTGCAGGGGCTGGGGGTACTTGATAGTTGTTCTTAAAGTTAACTGAGTGGCCCGTTCATTTTCTTCAGCCCTTTGCCCTTCTCCCTCCGTTCTGCCTCGTGACAGCCTTGCTTGAGTGAAGCTTTTTGTTTTTATTTATTTATTTATTTGGTTTTTCGAGACAGGGTTTCTCTGTGTAGTTTTGGTGCCTGCCCTGGAACTCACTTTGTAGCCCAGGCTGGCCTCGAACTCACAGAGATCTGCCAAGGCGTGTACCACCAGCCCGGCTTGAGTGAAGTTTTAGAGCATTCTAGTTGACAGCAGAAGATGGTGTTGGGAGGAGGAGAATGCAAACATGAGCTGATTTTTTTTTATTTTTTTGGTTTTTCCAAGACAGGGTTTCTCTGTGTAGCTTTGCGGCTTTCCTGGATCTCGCTCTGTAGTCCAGGCTGGCCTCGAACTCACAGAGATCTGCCTGGCTCTGCCTCCCGAGTGCTGGGATCAAAGGCGTGGGCCACCACCGCCCGGTTTGAGTGAAGTTTTAGAGTATTCTAGTTGACAGCAGAAGATGGTGTTGGGAGGAGGAGAATGCAAAGATGAGTTGATTTAATAGCCATGCCAGGGTTGCAAATCAATCGCTGCTCTTGGTTGTGAATGGTAGAAACTCAAGTTACCTTAGGGAAAGGGGATCTACAGAAAGACTTGCTAGAAAACGAGCGAGCGTAAAGAAAGGCGGTCCCTGCAGGAGCGCTCTCCTCACATAGTAAGTTTCCATAGGTGTACCCCACCCCACTGGCTGATTTCAACCATTAGAGAGCTGCCCTTCGGCACCCCTCCATCTACAGTGCCCCGCCCCCCCGCATCTCCCTGTATTTTATTTTGCTCAGCTCAGAGCACCAGTGTGTCTCTGTCAGTCTGTCTGTCTCCACTCTGTGAGATACTCACACACACACACACAGAGGCAGGCAAACAAGCACCCTCCCTACTCGGTACACTCTATGCTCCCCTCAGGTCGAAGTGGAATCTCCTCACTTTTTCCATTGTTTCCTTTACAACTGGCTCCTCTGCGCTAACTTCCTCCCCGCTATGCCCAGGCGGTCCCTCTACTTCTTCTCAGTTCCCGTTGCCTGTCCGCATTCTGAATCTCCGGCATCTCTTCGCAGCCAGCCTCCCTTCCATCCTCAACCTCTCCCAGCACCACCGGCCCCCCCAAGACTAAGAGTTATCATTTTGTTCTGAACAACCTAACATTTTACCTCCGCTTTCTTAACACCTTTTAATCCCGATACTGTAATGATTCACCTGGGAGGTGTGGTTATGTGTGTACGGTGTATGTGCATGGAGCGTGCACAGATGTGCGTATGTGTGTGAAGGTCGGAGTCAGCTGTCTTCTGTCACCCCCGAGTTTCTGTTTGAGTCAGAGACAGCCACCCAACCTGGCAGGACTGATCTGGGAAGGCGGTGTGGCGAGCAGCTCTGGGGATTGTCTTGTCCTTGCCGCCTCGGTGCAGGGGTTACAGGTGGGTGCTGTCCCCCTAGATGATGTTCTGAACTTGGGTCCTCACGCCTGTACAGCAAGCATTTGCCCTGTGGAGCTCTCCCCTAGGCCCCTACAATTACTTTTCTATGGCATGTAGCTCGATTTTTTTCTATATATACCCAGTCATGGGATAATGCAAATAAAGAGAAATTAATTTCCTTTTAGTTATTATTACTTTTCTTGGTTAAGACTACTAACTTCTCATAACTCTTTAAGCAAAATAATAACAATTAATAATAATAATTAATAATGATAAGTTGAAAATTACTAAGGAGCTGGGGAGATGGATCAGCAGTTTAGAGCACTTGCTACTCTTCAAGAGGACCAGAGTTTAGTTCCTAGCACCCATATTGGACTGCTCACAATCAGCTGTAACTCCAGCTCCAGGGATCTGATGCCCTCTTCTGGCCATCTTAGGCACTGCACTAAAATTCACAAACCTCACCCCCAACCCTGGGGAGGGGGGGACGACAAAAAACCCACAACTGGACATGTAGCTTAATGCTTGCCTAGCATGCACTAGTCACTGGCCCCACAAAACCAGGCATAGTAGCAAACATCTTTAATCATAGTACTTGGGAGGTAGTGGCCAGAGGATCACGAATTCAAGGTCATTCTCTACAACATAACAAGTTCAAAGATGCCCTGGGATACATAAGAACCTGCTTCAGAACAGAAAACAAAACAAAAACTTAGGATTAGGTCACAAAACCTATGGACCTGTTGAGCTTGGGCACTGCCTAGTAAAATGTCCAACCCACCACTACTGCCACTTGGTGTTTATGATTCTAAGGACAACATCACAAATTGGCTATAGAAGTCCTGGAAGATCAAGATGCCACCACCTCGTGGCTTCCCCAAAGATCAAAAGCCGTGTACAAACCATTGCCCGTAGGGGCGTCTGTGTGATGAAATCTAGGCCAATTCCTACAATCTGTTTGGAAAAGAATTGGAGAGTGCAGAATGAGCCTTTGGATATATGTTCCTGTATCTTTTTATACTTGTGATCGCTTCCAGAGCCATTTTTGGTGACTGGCATGTGGTTGGGTATCTGTTTGACATGTCTGAGGTCCTGGATTTAATCCCCAGTGCCAGGGAAAAACCAAACCAAACCCCAGAACCATTCCAAGTAGGAGTGCTGTTATGAGTCCTAAGTGCTGGGATTAAAAAACATGTGCCACCACCGCCTGGCCAATGTTTTTTTCTTTTTCTAAAGATTTATTTATTTTATGTGAGTGCTCTATCTGCATGTATACATTTATGCCAGAAGAGGGCATCAGATCCCATGATAGATGGTTGTGAGTCACCATGTGGTTGCTGGGAATTGAACTCAGGTCTTCTGGAAGAGCAGCCTATGCTCTTAACCAACCACTGAGCCATTTCTCCAGTGTCCCCCACCCTTGCAGTGTTTTTTCTCTTAAAGTGAGTTGGAAATTATGCATCTTCTGAAGCCATTTGTGTGGGGTATTCCTTATGGGGCAGTTTGGTGAAGCCATCTAGAACTCTGCATTGCTTTTTGGTTAAAAAAATCAATAATGGGGATATTAAAATTTTTTCTTGATTTTAGTAATTTGTTAATTCACAATCGTCTGTCTGATTGGTCATAAAGATGTTAATAATACACCATTACCCTTTTAAGCTCTGTAGGATCTGTAGTTGTGGCCCATTCATGCCTGATATTGGCACTTTGCTTGTGTTGGCTTAGCTGGAGGTTTATCATTTGTAGCAATAAAGGTTTTGGCTTCTTTAAATTTCTCTATAGTTGGCCTAGCTTATGTTTCATTTATGTTTGATGTTTTTCTAGCTTTTTTTAAAAACAGCTTTGAGATATGTATTTCATACCATCCAACTCACTGACTTGAAGTATATGTTTTATATATAGTTATCAAACACTTTAGTTTTAACTCAGTGGCTTAGTATAGCATTGCACAGTCATCACAACAACATTCTCACCCAACATTTATCGTTTTTGAGGCAAGGTCTCGTGTTCCAGGCTAGCCTTGAACTCACCATGGAGCAGAGGACAACTCTGATTTCTGATCCTCCTAGCTCCCTGGTTCGCACAACTTAGAAATGTTTTCATTACCAGCTGAAGAGAACTCAATCTCCCCCACCCCCATGGTGATACTTTGTTGTACTCTAATAAAACTTGCCTGAAGATCAGAAGACAGAGCCAGCCACAGAGTTAAACACAGAGGTCAGGCAGTGGTGGCACACACCTTTAATCCTAGCACTCAGGCAAAGGCAGAGATCCGTCTTGATCTCTGTGAGTTCAAGGTCACCCTAAACTACACAAGATTAATCCAGTCTAAGGGAGAAACAGCCAGGCAGTGGTGGCACACTGTAGCTAGAGTTTTCCTGCCTGGCCCACAGTCAGGACAAATCTCTGTCACCCACCAGTCCCACAACCGCTCAGACCCAACCAAGTAAACACAGAGACTTATATTGCTTACAAACTGTACGGCCGTGGCAGGCTTCTTGCTAACTGTTCTTATATCTTAAATTAATCCATTTCTATAAATCTATAACTTGCCACGTGGCTCGTGGCTTACCGGCATCTTCACATGCTGCTTGTCATGGTGGCGGCTGGCAGTGTCTCCTCAGCCTTCCACTTCCCAGAATTCTCTCCTCCTTGTCCTGCCTATATTTCTTCCTGCCTGACCACTGGCCAATCAGTGTTTTATTTATTGACCAATAAGCAACATGTTTGACATACAGACCATCCCACAGCAGCACACACCTTTAATCTCAACACATTGGATCTCATGCCTTTGCTCCCAGTATTTGGGAAGCACACAGGTCATTAATCCCAGCACTGGGAAGGTTGAGATAGGAAGCGAAATGACTGGGCAGAGTTCAGACTCCTTTCAGCTGAGGACTCACAGGTATTCAGAGGATTTGTGGAGTTGGCGAGGTGAGAAGTGGCTGTGGCTTGTTCCTTTGTCTCTCTGATCTTTCAGTATTTACCCCAATATCTGGCTCCAGGTTTTTATTACAAGACCATTTAGAACTCATGCTACATCCCCCCACCTCCGTTTTTTCTCTTTATACATTGGCTTGGTCTGGACATTTCAAACATGGGATCACACACAGCTTCTAGGTGATTTCAACTTCTCTCACTTGTTACACTGTAGAGTAAAAATCCTGTCTAGTTCTGGAGGGTAGAAAACATGGTTCTTCTAACAGCTCTCTTCTAAGCTATTCCTATCCTACCAACTTTGGGTGTCTTCTGTAGTTCATCAGGCTACTATGATACAACACTAAAGACAGATTTAAAACTCATAAACAGCAGCTGAGCCTGATGGAACAGGCCCACAATCTCAGCTCTGGGGCCAGGGGTTTCAGGAGTGTGAGGTTGGCCTCAACTGCATGCTGAAAGACATCCTTTGGTGGCGTATACCTTTAATCCCAGCACCGGGGAGGCAGAGGCAGGCAGATGTTCTAGTTCAAGGCCAGCCTGGTCTACATAGCTAGTTCTAGGACAGCCAGGGCTACGCAAAGAAACCCTGACTAGAACAAAACAAACACCAAACAAAAAACCCACCTCTCACCACCCCAAATCACAAAACGCTAAGTGCTACTCATCCTTTGTGAACACTGATGCACCCACAGATCTGAGAGATATCCACTGTCTTTGGAATCTAGTCCACAACTTCCAGAGGTCACAGCTTGTCTTCTAGCAGACTCCTTGGAAAAAGGATTTGTCATGTCCGATCCTGTATCAACAGATTTGTCTAGGTACTGAGTGGATATAGATCCATTTGTGGGTTGTTCATGCACAACTTACCTGTGTGTGACAGTACAGGTGCCCAGGTATGCACATGTGGAGGCCAGAGACTGGTGTAAGGTGTGGTCTGAGGTGGCTTTATGTTATGACAGGGGTCTGGAACTCAGCAGTTCTGATGGTTGGATTGTTCTGGAAATTCCATCTCCATCTTTTTTTTTTTTTTTAAAGATTTATTATGTATACAGCATGTATGACTGCAGGCCAGAAGAGAGCACCAGATCTCATTACAGATGGTTGTGAGCCACCATGTGGTTGCTGGGAATTGAACTCAGGACCTCTGGAAGAGCAGTCAGTGCTCTTAACCTCTGAGCCATCTCTCCAGCTCCATCTTATAAGAGGACTGCCATGCCCACCTGACATTATGTGGGCTCTGGGGCTCCAAAGTCCAGGCTTGAGCCATCATCCCAGCCCATACTAAGTATATTCTTGTTCTATGCAAGAGTCGCTGCCAACGCCTTACACTCCAATTTCCTCTTTTCTAGGTCATGAAGTTCGCTTATATGTCCAGTTTTCATTCTCTAAGGTCTGGTAAATTCACAAGTGTATTCATGTTGGCCATTCTGACTCTTCTCAGATATATAGTATGTTTCTAAACCATATGCAGTGTTAAATATTTTTTTAAAGAGTTGTCTTGAATGATTATGTGAAGCAGAGTCTTACTATGTAGACTGGGCTGGCTTCAGAGTCTGGTATCTGTCATGTCTCTGCCTTGAGTGTTGGGACTAAAGGTGTGCAGCAGCATGCCTGCCTGACTTGATTATTCTTTTTTCTTAAAAAGCTGTTCTCATCCTTTAGTCTTGTTTTGGGATTCTGCTAATTCTCAATGTTTGTCAGTTCTCCGGAGTTCTGATTCCAGATTAATTTTTAAGCCTATCTTGATTTTTATTTTGCTTATCCCTTCAATTGCAGATACATCCTCAAGGAGGTTGCTTCCACCTTTGGCCGGTGTAACTAAATGCTGCCATAAATTCAGATGCTCTTGCTTTCAATTTGGAGGGCTTATAAAAAGAATTGGTTGGGGTGTAATTGTTTAAATTATCAAAATTTTAAAACTATGATACTGATTTTTTTTTTCTTTTTTTGGAGAGGACTGAGGATTGAACTCAGGACCTTGGGCACGCTCACCCACTGAGCTACATATACCTCTGGCATGTTTATTTTTAAGAGTGTATTTAGGGGCTGGAGACATGGCTTGGCTCACAGGTTTAAGAGCACTACTTGCTGCTTTTACAGAGGACCAGAGTTTAATTCCAGCACCTACATGATGGTTACCAACCAACTATAACTAGTTCTAGGGGATCGGATGGCCTCTTCTGATCTCCAAGGGCACCAAGCTCACACGTGGTGCACATATATTCATGCAGGGAAAACACTCATACGTACAAAATAAGTCTAAAATCAAAGAGTCTATTTAGTACATATTAAGTGCATATTGTTGTGCAACATACCCAGTATAAGTACTAACTCCCAAGTGTCTCTTCTCCACCCAGGCAAGCATCTACTTCTTTTGCATTTGATTACTCGGGGTTATCTCACAAAGTGGAGAAGTGCATTTGTGTGACTGACTTCACCAAGCTTCATCCATGCTGAGCGCGTGAGTATTTTTCTAACGTATAACCACCTTGTCCCCACTCATTTGTTCTGTACTAAAGTGGCCTCCGCTTCATGGTGATTACAAATACTCCTGTTAGGAGCCTGGGTGGAAACATTTCAACTCTCTGCCTTCATTTCATACTCAGAATCAGAATTTCGGGATGTTAACTTCTGATAGGAAATCAAGTTGTGAAGAACTTTTATACAATGGCAGTTTTCACACATCCTAGTCTCCTCATGTGTTTATAGGCCATGCCTGGTTTCAACAATTGTCCCTCTTCCCCTCACAAACCCTGTGGCTTTCTGATTGGGGACCAGCCATTGTACAGTTCCCTGAGACTGCAAACTGCACCCATGACAAGGTACCTTTCTCTAACTGCCAGATGTTCAGACCTCAGGAGGCAGAGACAGGCTGATACATAGATTAAGTTCTTATATAAGATACATAATTTGCTTTTAAATCTATACATTATCTTCCTAGTTTATAATCTAGTTGCTAACACATTGTGACAAAACCATTTTCTGGCCTTGAATCCCCATTTTCCTTGTAGAATTTGCTGCTTCCATGTTAACTGGTGTGGGGTTTTAGTAGCGGAATGGAACCCAGGGCTCACACATGTTGCTCTATGCCTGAGTTGGTCTACGCCACCAGCCTACGAGAAATTGATTTGCTGGTCTGGTTTTGAGACAAGATCTCTCTACGTAGCTCTGGCTGACCTAGAACTTACTGTGTAGACCAGGCTGTCTTTGAACTCAGAGATCCTTCTGCCTCTGCCTCCCAAGTGCTGGGAGCAAAGATGTGGGCCACCATGCCCAGACTGTTTATTTTTTTTTAAAGTATCTTTGGCTGCAAAATCAGTTTAAAGTGCTGAACTTTTTTTTTTTTTTTTTTTTTGCTAAAATCTTTGATTGGAACAGTTCACTTTAATACCTACTTTCCCAGATAATTAAAAAGAAAGAACCAGAGCCCTGTGTGAATGAAGAATTCCCTCATACATATCAAGACCACACCCAGGCTTTCGAATAAAAGAAAGTAAGTTTCATTATTTTAACAACTTACAATCAAAGCATGACTGTCTCTGAAGAAGCACACTTTTTGTTAGTGTTTCACAGAGTCTGGAGGGGGTCAGGCATGCTCTACCCCAAGGAACCATGTTTTGTTTGACTAAATGTCTAACCACAAATATTAAACCTAAGCTCTATGTAGTAAAGGAGTAATGTATATTAATTAACCTGTGAGCGCTGTTATTTTATACTTGAATTTAAACATGAAAAATACCACACAGAAACATTTTTTTAAAAAAGATTTAAGATCATAAATAGGTCACTGTTATAACACGTTTCAGAATTTAAAGAAAAACACATTTTGGCTTTTTATAAAACAGATTTCTTTTTAAAACTCCACTCCCTCACTCGTCATGACAAAGACCTATGTTAACTCCCAGTCTTCTAAGGCACAGCACTGAATAAGAATGCCAACATCACCAGGCGCTGTGGTGGGACACAAGGCAGGGTGTCGGCACATGGAACAGCAAGTCTCTGGACACCATCAGTCAGTGAAGAAAAAGCCCAAGTCTGAGCATTTTAATTGTGAGGCCAGGTCTGCGCTGCAGGACTTTTTCAACAAAGTAATTTTCTCTAACCAGCTGAATTCACCACTGGTGAGGAGGGGGATTTGGTAAAAACTATGGTTTCTTTAAATAGTAAGAAATATGAATGTGGAATAATAGATGGAGGCAAGCCCCTCAGGACCCAGACTAGGGTCCTAGTTGATTACCAGTGCTCAGCAACCCAGCCAAGGAAGAGCGGGGGTGTAAGCATCTGTACCCCATGCACAGCCTCGCTTGGCCCACCGTCTACTGAGATGTGGAAAATCTACAATTGGATGGTTTGGGTTTTTTTTTTTTTTTTTTTTAATCTAACCAAAATGCTCTTAAACAACAATTAGGATTTCTCATTTGAAATGTCCTGTACCCTGTGATAACTGAACTGTAAAATTTTACATAATGTGATTGAGTGTTAATTAAAAAACAAAAACCCCCCACAAAATAAGTGATTGTCCACCGACAAAACACGGGATGAAGTTCATGACCGAATGAATCATGGAGTGTTAGTCAGCTGTAAACTTCAGAAAGTTCTAATCAGCAATTGTGCCAGGCATGTTAGAGGACATCAGGAGCGAGGGGAGCCTGTCTGTCATTCCAATTCTGACAGGGTGCACGGTCTTCGAAATTCTTGTCCACGTTCATGCAGCCATTTGTTGGATACTATGAGAAAAAAAAAAGACTTTTCTTCTCTCCTCTAAAAGCTTGTCAATAACAGTTTCAACATGGATTAAAAGCTTAAGATTAAAACCCAGATAAAGGCAGATGCTGCATACACTTGACAATGTTGGAAACATCAGATTTCATGTATGTGTATCTAATGAGGCCTAAAGTGAGCTACATGTGGAACAGCACGCTTTCCCCTGCTTCCAAGTGCTACCTCCAAATCCAAGGACAGTAAAGCGAACACGACTCTCTGATCAGTCCTTGCTATCACATACACAGACCTTGGTTCCAAAATGTTTGTTCTTGAGATGGGTTCTTCTGCATAGCCCTGGCTGTCCTGAAATTCACTCTGTAGACTAGGCTATCCTTAAACTTAAAGATCTGTGCTTGATTCTGCCTCTTGAGTGCTGGGGTTAAAAGCATGTACCACTACATCCATAATATACTCTTTTAAAGGAAGCCCTCCCCCAAATTTTCTACCCCATTTTCTGGTATTACAGAATAAGCCAATGTCACTGACTTATACAAAATATCTGAACTAGGTTGCCTACACTCGTTATTGTCACCTCCCTGGTACCAGTCTTTAATCAACAGTTGGCTCAAAGACATAAGAAAAATGGCCAAAACCTTTTGCTGCTGCTTTAGACCACTCACATGATGGAGAAGCTGTTTCTTTGCTTTAGACCACTCACATGGTGGAGAAGC
>CABHPR010157414.1:0-12601 GCA_902168415.1 Peromyscus melanophrys | reverse complement strand
GTCTATCACCCTGAAATGTTTTCTTACTCATATGGAAGTTAACATATGGTTGACAAAAGAGTGTGTTAGCCGCGCATGCCTTTAATCCCAGCACTTGGGAGGCAGGTGGATCTCTGAGTTCAAGGCCAGCCTGGGCTACAGAGTGAGTTCCAGGACAGCCAGGGCTATACAGAGAAACTCTGTCTTGAAAAACCAAAAAAAGTGTTTTAAAGAACAGTCCAGCAATATGGAGAGAATTATACAAAAATCAAATCTTGGAAATTAGATCTCAATTATCACCTTTGTTCCTTGCCCAGCCTTTACTTGGAGATTAATGTAGTCTGAAAATGTAACTTGGGGCTGGAGAGATGGTCCAGAGGGCCCAGGTATTCCCAGCACCAACATGGCAGCTCACAATTGTCTGTAACTCCAGGATCTAACACATACATACAGGCAAAAGACCATATAATAAATATAAATAAAAGAAAATGTAATTCATTCCTGGGCCACAATCTGCAGGTGCAGCTCTACTTCAGGAGAAAAAGACCATAAAAACAAGCCCCACAAACAAAGTGAGCTTACTTTTTTGGGCCAAACACTGGCTCCTACTTCAGGAAAAACAGTAGCTCCTCCAGCAGACACATCACTCATCTACAAGAGAAAAAAAATTTTATCTTTAGATAAAATTTAAATGAAAAAAAAAACCCAGAAGATTAAAGAAATATATATTTATCATAAAGGTAACCTAGAATAAAAATACAAATCTTAATTAACTGAAAAAGCACACGCACCAAGGAAATCCATCATAGTCTGAAGATTTTTAACCACCACCACAAGCAGAAAATACCAAATAAAGCCCGACTATGTATTGCATTATAATGTCACCTCTAAAATAACTAAAAACATTGTGCCACCATGCCCTGCTAAACCACGTATTTTAAAAATAAGGGTTACACTACTAGCCAATTGTATTTTCCAAATGTAATGACATCCTAACTACTTGTTTTTGTTTTCCCAGTGCTCAAGATCCAAGCCAGGATTTTGAGCTACAGCCTCAGTCATTATGGGCTCTTTTGACATGACTTTGGAATCCCTTCAAGTGGTGCAAGCCCATGTTCACTCACCCTGACGATGGGTAGAACTGAGGATGTAGTTCAAAGGTAAAGTGCTTCCCTAGCAGGTGTGATTTAAAAACAGAGGATAACACTGTATGACTTCTTAAAACAAGCTGTAAAAATGTTATGTTCATGTAAAATTTTCTGTTTGGGAAGCTGGCTACTCTCCAAGCATGAAGATGCCCAGGCCATATGGATTGGCTACAATGCTGTGGGATATCTTTCTGTACGCTGTGAATGTATGTTGTTCCCACTGGTTAATAAAAAAGCTGCTTTCGCCTATGGCAAGGCAGCTGAGAGGTAGGCAGGAAATCCGAGGAGAGAGACAGGAAAGAGACAGGTGGGAAGAAGAGATGCCAGCCTGCTGCCCAAGGGGCAACAAGATGCCAGCAGACTGGTAATGCCACGACCACGTGGCAACATATAGATTAACAGAAATGGGTTAAGATGAAAGAGCTAGTTAGCAAGAAGCCTGAGTCATAGGTCATACAATCTGTAATTAATATAAGCCTCCGTTTACTTGGGACCAAGAGGCACTACATTTGGTGTTCAAACATGGGGCAAGAATTTCCACCTAAAACTTGAGAAAGCTTTAAGAAAGAGTTCTAAAACAATCAGAGCAGCTTCCTAGTTTGTACCTCTCATGTAGGCCGTGGCACAGAGACGCTTCGGCATCTGAGCTTGACCTACAGCATGGAGGATTCCCGCCATGGTACACAGAGGCATCTCCAAGTGGATTTAGCTTTTGCTAGTACAGACCAAAAAAAAAAAAAAAAAAAAAAAGTTTCTGGGCTACACACTGCTTGATGGAGGCATAGACCCACTGCTTCCCAGAGTTGGCAGTGAACATGGCTCCCAGAGCTGGCAGTAAGTGTACCTCTGCCATGTTGGGAAGCTGAGTGGAGCAGAATCAACAGCAAAGCTGCTGCACAGCTTAGCAGTTTAAAATCTCTCCTGGCCAGAAAAGGATTATAGATACACAATAAGACAGATTCAGATGGAATAAACATCTAAATGGTTTACAATGTGTGTAAAAATGTACGTAGGCCTAGAAGGGAGAGGAAAATGAATATAGGCAGTTATATAAAGAAATAAATAGTTTAAAGAATAGTCTTTAAAGAGATAATAAAAAATATAAAAGAAATAGCCATGTAAAGATGGAAAATACACAAAGCGTCTGGATTAAGTATATTGTGTTTTCTTTACATTTTTGGACTGTTAATGAGCTAACAGCAGGAAGACATTTGACTGTAAAGGCTGCTAAGTTATATATATATTATATATATATATATATATATATAAAAAATGATACCATAAGTTTGACACCCCACCTCTACCAAAGGGAAAAGCATTTGGGGGTGATTTGTCATATAACAGAAAAGTTTGATGAAATGGAACAAATATTAATTTTGGAGTTGGGCCTGTAGCTCAGAGACACAGTATTTGCTTAGCATATTTTAGGCCTTGAGTTTAATCCTCTTTTCTTTTCTTTTCTTTCTCTCTCTCTCTCTCTCACACTCACACACACACACACAAATTCTAACAAATGTAATTTTGCTGTTTTGAAACTTTAACCATGAAAATAGCTACTGTTCTGTGCTATGTTCTAATCTGAGTGCTGATTACCAGACATGTTCAGTTTGTGGAAAACTGTAAAGCTACATGTTTATAATGTGTGCATATATAATGTATATATAGAAACAGTCCATATTCTAAAATACTGAACATCTCCAAGTACTAGGACTATCAATTTTTCTGTTGTTTGATTTTGTTTTTCAAGACAGTCTTTCACTGTGTAGTCCTAGCTGTCCTGGAACTCACTCTGTAGACCAGGCTGGCCTTGAACTCACAGAGCTCTGCCTGCTCTGCCTCCTGAGTGCTGGGATTAAAAGCAGGCACCACCATCTCCAGGAAATAATTTTTAAACAACACCCTTCCCCCTGAGACAAAGTCTCATAATCAATGCTGGCCTCAAACTTACTATATGCTCAAGGATGACCTTGATCCTTCTGCCTTCCAAGTACTGGGACTGCAGGCATGCAACCCTATGCCTGGCCTATGACATGCTAGAAATCAAACCCAGGCCTTCCTGCACACTAGACAAATCATGGAGCCTCACCCCCAGGCCTTTTTCTGTTTGAGACCCAGGCTGGCTTTGACATGACTATGTAGTCCACAGGAGTGACCCCACATCAACTTCATGTAACACCAAAATCAAGGAGTCATGCAATCCAATCTCAATTTAGTGTAACTTACATAGAACAGCCATGTAGCAATTCTATTTCCTGTCCCGAGCTCTCTGAAAGCATCCGGCTCATCTTTCTGTGGATAAAGCAGTGAGTAGAATGGTATACAACTCAGTAATGTGAATACTCAGGGACACAGTAGTAGTAGTAAGTTAAAGAACATTCTCCCAACACACCACCAGTGGGCTGTGCCCACACTAGCCTCTCAGTGCTTGAATCAGCCCACACACTGGATACTTATGGCAAAATTATCAGAGAAAACAAACTCTAGACCTGTTTTCTGAATGACTCAATAGTGTGTTCTTCTATGTAATGGTATTAGCAGAAATTAAGGATGGGAAAAGGAAGGGGGTGTGTAGTAACAGAACAGTACGTCAGGGGGCTTGTGACGTACAGCGATATGTATGAGAGTGCAGAGCCATATGCAAAAATAAGCGGAACTGGTGACATCATAATGAGTGTTGTGAACACACCAATGGCGCGTTCTTGGTTTGCTACTGTGCTACAGTTAAACAAGACATCAACCTTGGGGGTGGGACATGGAAGTGTCCCATACACTTATTTGCTACTTCCTAGGAATTGACGATTCTCAAAATAGTGTGTTTTAGTTTTGTGATGTGGGGCTTTAACCTGACATCACCAAAACCCCTGACATGTTCCAGTATGGGGAATAAGAGGAAAAGAGACAAAAGTGTGGTTTTTGCAGGATTCCCCAGAAAAGCACACAGGGACCTGAGCTAAGTCAGTAAAGAGCTGCTCCAGGCCAGGACTGTTGCTCCCCTAAAGAGGCCAGTTTGTGGAATCACACAGCATGGTATCAGAAGCGTCAGTGATTATGTTGAGACCTGATTAAATGAAGATTTGATAACGACACACTGTAACAGTCTCGTGTCCACTCAGCTCCCAGACTCCAGTTTCTCTCATTCTCAAATGCACTCATCTCACACCTATGCCCAGTTCAGTTCTCTCAGCTCTCATCTTTTTTACAAGTTAACATTTTTCTATTCAGAACTTCCCTTTGCTTATTTTCCAAACTTCTGCTGCCTCTTATTTATTTTTTAAGGACCACACACATGGTACACAGTGACTGAGTGAGCGTCTGCCTGCTGCTTGCTACAGTCTCCAGACGCACCTTATCCACAGACTTTTTTTTTTAATTTGCTTCTGCCATACTGAAAAACATTACCAAACTGAGCAACTTTAATCCTTCTCATGAGGCCAGAAGGAGGCCAGGTCTACACTTTAACCAAACTCCTAGGGAACAGTTCCCCTCTGGAAGCAGGTGTTAAGGCGTCTTTTCTTTCCTAACGATGGGATCTGACTAGAGGTCTATGGCAAACCTCTCAGAGCTCCAGGCTCCTTCACACCTCCTCCCCAATTGTCTTTGTTCAGTGTGTCTGCGGGAAATAACCTTTCATTCTTCCACGCTCACCAATGCACTGAACTAAAGGCCTTCAACATTTTTGAGTGCTTTTGCTATTGTTTTCTTTGGAGACTTCTCAAGATCTCCTGGCACACCTTTCAAGCAGTCAACGGGTTTTTATATGAAGACAGAATCCACAAAGGCATTCTTCCTGACCACACCTCAGTTCCTCTGACCCTCTCCTCAGCTGGGCCCCGGATTCGGACCTTTTCATGCTTATCTCTCCACCCTAGTATCTCATCAGGCTCCTGTCCCTGTGCAGCAAGATAGCCCAATCACTGCTCAGTCATTGGCTCCCTACTGCCCACTGCCCCCTAACCTGGAGTTCAGCTTAGTCTCTCACTGAAATCCTCATTACAGCTGCACTATCCCCACACTCACAATAAAGTCTGCCTGTCTTAAACAAGCGTCATGAAGATCTGTCTTTAAATATGGAGTACCTAAAGTGGATTTAGTTTCACATACCCGTGCAAAGTCAAAATGGGGTTCATACTGTCCTCCAACTCCATAATTTGCTACCTGAAGGAAAGAAACAAAACATGAATGAGAACTATTAATAGTACCATTCAAGGGCCCAGAGTTTGCAAAGCAAGACTGAGTGTCTGAGTCTAACCTCTAGTATCAAAAGGGGGGAGGGGAGAAACCAAGATTAATATTCAAAAAATTCTTAAGAGCCCCCATTTTGACCTCTTATATAGTTAGGTAAACTTTAAAAACTATTTGTGTGTGTGTGTGTGTGTGTGTGTGTGTGTGTGTGTGTGCGCCTCTTCATGATTATATGTGCATCATATGTGCTGGAACCTGTGGAGGCAGGAAGGGGGCATCGGGTCCTCTGGAAATGGAGTTACAGGAGATTGTGAGCTACTGTGTGTGCTGGGAACTGAACCCCGATCCTTTGGAAGAGCAACAAGTGCTCTTAATCACTCAGCCATCTCTCTAGCCCGATGCACTTTAACAAAAATAAATTGTCTTTTACATGATTTTCATCATTTTAGGTTAAAGGGAAGAAGTCCATACCAATGTAATCATTCCTGCTGTAGGGTCCTAATAATTCAGATGTTCCCCATGATGCCCCAGTAAAAGAGGCATTTGGTCTAAGTCCACAGCACAGTTATAACTTAGGACACAATATAAAATGAAAATGACGTTTTCTTTAACCCTATCCTCCATCACAAAATCAAATGCTGACAAACGGACAGTTAAGAGCACCACCATGACAGAGAAGACGCCATGCCATCTGTAAATTATTACACTGTGTCCTTTACTTGTTATGTTGTGGAAACAACTGTATCCTCTAGGAAGGAAAAATGTATCAATTCTCTAGTAGGGTAAACAGATTAGGTAAGAAAAAAACACATCAAAATGGTTTTTAAAAATAATCAGATCAAATACCCAGGAAGATGATGAGAGACTAAACGACAATTCAAGCCACTCTGATTCAGGCTCCCTGCTTTGCAGTGGCCGTCAGCTCAGCTGCTGTGGTATACTGACTGTAAGGGCATGGGGCACTGAAGCTGCTCCAGTTCTCCCTGTAACAACTTACTACACATCGGGGCAAGGAGCAACCACGGCATTCCTCTCAAAGGCGGTCACAGACAGACAGCACAGCCTGGACTGTGTCACCTGCCCACCGCAGTGACAAACCTATGTGACAGTCGGCAGAGACGGCAGTAGAGCACAGCGGAGAGCATGAAGGTACGAACACTAACGAGGGAGACGTGTCCACTCTTGTCTGAGAGACTCCAGGCAAGCAGCCTGGGGACTTCCTGATGGCAGGTGAGCGGAAGGAGGAGAATGTCACCTCAGATACTTCCGAGTACTGAGAGCACAAAGGACAAAACCAACTCAGAAGTACGCCATGTCCCAAAACGGAAGTATTGTGTGTCCCACAATAAAACTGGGACAAGTACCATTCAAACCACTTTTTTTTTTTTTTTAAACAAAAAGTACAACACATTGGTTCTCCATTATTTCTAATGTTGTAAACTGTCAGGACAATTAACTAGAAAAAAAGTCTCTTCAGCCAGTGGTCCTGGGACAATTGGTACCCACTCGGAAGTAATGAAACTGGAGCCGCCTCACCATACCACACGTGAAACACCATCCAAATGGACCTAACACTCGAACGTAAGTGGTAACAGAATTCTTCAGGGCCAAGGGTAGAGTGTGTGGTCACACGCTTGAGGCCGCAGACTTAGTTCCTAGCCACTGAGGAAGAGAACGGAAGCTCTCACTACAGGAGGAAACTCAAGTGTTGGCTGTGGATCACGTGAGACTAGCAGCGGAAAGAGCCGGAGCAAACTGCGGCGGCGGCGAGACTCGTGGGTAGAGGGCTCAGGGTTAGGGTTAGGGTGCTTGCTGGCAGGCAGGAGGCCCCGAGGGCAGGGTCCCGGCACCCATCTTTGTAAAAGCAGGGCCCGGCTGTGGCTGTGGAAGCCCAGCCCTGGGAAATGAGGCGAGGGTTTGCAGCAGGGACTGGAGGATCACTGGGGCTCACTGACTAGCCAACCTGACCTAGGCTCCAGTTTCAGTGAGACCCATTTCAAGGGACGCCCAACACCTGACTTCCTCGTGGGTGTGCAAATACACAAACCATACATAGATTAAAACTTGTGTTAATGGACACTACTGAGAAAGTGAAGACAGGCACAGAACAGGATTTACTATCTACAAGTCAGTTGTCTGATAAGGGACAATTTATATATTCTGATAAGTATCCAGAATATATAAATAACACAAATCAACAGAACAGGAGAAATGACCAATAAGCCTGCGAACGATGTTCAGTATCATCATTCATCAGGAACACGCAAGGGAACCCGGAAACAGCAGTTCCCACTCACTGTGCATGCTGCGCTAACACCAGAGAAGGACAGTGTCAAGGAGGTTCATGTGTTGCTGCCGCACCCACTTTGGAAAACAGCTTGAAAGCTCTTCAGATGTTAAGTGCAGGGCTGCCACATGAGTTCACTCTCATGTGTACACACACTCACAAAACACACATGGGAATTTCCCATGTTTGGTCCTACAAAAACTTGCATGCAGAATTAGTCACAGCAGCAAAAAAGCAGAAGTATCCCAGATATCCATCAACTGATGAGCAGACAGACAAAAGGTAACTCCACGAAAGGAATCATGCTGTTAAAAGAATAAAGTAGGGATACATGCTGCAACATACATACACCTTAGCAACATAATTTTAGTGAAAGAAATCTGATATAAAGGTCACATGGTAAGCAATTCCTATATACAAAATATCCAGAATAATAAGTATATTCATAGAAGCACAAAGTAGCTATGGGTACCAGGGGCCTGGGAAGGGGAATAGGAAGTTACTGCTCAGGGTGTGGACAGTTTCTTGCTAGGGTGATGAAAACATCTTGAAATTCAATCATGGTGATGAGGTCACAACCAAGTAAATATACCTAAACCAAGGTAAAATGTATGACACCCAATTATACCTCAATTTAAAGAATACCTTTTAAAGAGCCAAAGTCACCCCAGCCATTCATAAGGAGACTGGGTCCAGGAATTAACAAGAAAAATTAGGGACAAATAGGATGGCTCAGTGGGTAAAGGCCACCAAGCTGGGTAACTTGAGTCCAGTTCTGAGGACCCACAGCATATACATGCATATGCATGCACCATGATAAATATAATTTGAAAATTTAAAAGTTAAGTGTATGCTTAATATTAAGTTTAGTAATAGGTATCTTTCAAATTTCCAATTTCTGCAGTGGATTAGGTGTTTTGAATGATTTGGATTACAGGGTCGCTTGCACAAGTAAAGCACTGTCTGTTCGGTGCAGGAAATCTACAGGAAGAGCCTCCTGGAGAAGCAGGAATAACTTCAGATGCTGCGGTTGCTTACCTGTAATTCCTCTGCAGTGGAAACATCTAGTCCTGTGAGATCTTGTATTCTCATGTTAATTCTCGACACCACAGGGTCTTCATAGCCAGCCAGCCAAGCACTAGGACAAGAAAATATCAGTTTTATGGCTACTGCTTCATTAGATAAAAGCCCAACAGCTGCCACTTTCAAAGCAACACAGAGGACATTAAACTTCAACACAGTGTTAGAGATCAAATGCAGCCAGGACACTGCATGCTAAACCAATGTCTACCATGACGCTTCCTTCTCACCCTTAGTTTTCTGAGTTTCACTGTGGAGTTCAGGCTGGCCTTCATTCATCTGCAGCTTCCCTTGATTCAGTCTCCCAAGTACTAGGATAACTGTGCACACTACCACACCCAGCTAGATAATAAACTTGCAGCTCATCTGCTTGATCTGCTCGTCTGACAGATTTTCACTAATAGTTTCTTAATGGTGACACATTCTGCAGTTAGAGGAAATCCTACATTGCATTTCTATGAAATACTGCATTAATGGAGGAAAACTATTCCTATATTGAGAATCCTCCTTCTGCCCTCCCTCCTTTTCTCTCTTGAGACAAGGCCTCATTTTATTGCCTCATCTCCAACTTCTGGGCTTGAGGAATCTTACCCAGTCTCCTGAACAGCTGGAACTGCAGGGGTACACGACCTATTTACACTGAAAATTTCTGGACATTTCAGAAAAATACATATTAAGCTGGAAACAATTATTTCTTCTACATACAGTATAGAAGCTGACTAGAGTAGGTCAAAGGGTTTGGGAGCTGCTCTACGATGATGTTTTACTGGGGACAAATTCATGCATTATATGCTTAAATAAGTTTTATACATATATTGCTGGCAGGAAAATAAAATGGTGCAGACATTCTAGAAAACAGTTTAGCACTTCCTTTAAATGTTAATCATAGTTTACCACCAGCAATTCTACTTCTATTTAGATACTCAAGAAAAACGAAATCATAAAATACAGAAATGTTCATAGCAACATTATCAGCCAAAAAGTAACAACCTTATTAATGTTCATCAATTTATGAACAGACTCATTACAAATGTAGTAAATTCTAAAAACATGAATTATTATTGAAGGAATAAAGCAAGGATGCACGCTGTGACATAAAATCTTAAAAACATGTGAAGTGAAGGAAGCTAGATACAAAGGGCCTCATGTTCTATGACTCCACTCATGTGAAATACACAGAACAGGCAAATCAATATGGAAAGCAATTACTGGTTGCCATGGGGTGGTATGGAGTGGGGGTAGGGTGGGTAATGAGTAACTCCATTCATGGATTCATGATTAGGGGTGTGTGTGAAAAATGTTTAAGGAGTCTGGGGAAATGGCTCAGTGGATAAAGTGTCCAAGTCCTTAAGAGACAGAGACTGAATCCTTAAATAAGCTGGCGAGGTAGACTAGCCAAACTGGCAGACTCCAAGTTCAGCAAGAGATCTTCAGTTTAAAAAAAAAAAATATATGGAAAACAAGAAAGACTCCTGACATCAACCTCTGGTCTCCATGACGCATGAAAAAAGAAATCTGTGTTTAGTGAATGTTACTATATAAAAACGTCTGGAATTAAAAGATAACTGCACAACTGAAAGAACTCAGAACAACTGAAACGCACACTTTTGAAAAGTGTATTTGCAGTGGTGGCTAGAGTAGATGCTGCTTCAACCCCAGGATTTGGGAAGCTGAGATAATACTAAGAGTCTGAAGTCACCCTCAGCTACAGAAGAAAACCCTGCCTGAAAAACAAAACTTAGTAAAAATTTAAAAAGTAAAAACACTGCTGGACAGTGGTGGCACATACCTGTATCCTAGAACTCAGGAGGCAGAGGCAGGTGAATCTCTGAGTTCAAGGCCAGTCTGATCTACAAAGCAATTTCCAGGACAGCCAGGGCTGTTACACAGAGAAACCCTGTCTTCAAAAAAGGGACTAAATAAATAAATAAAATTTTAAAAAATGTAAAAATAAGGCTGGAGCGATGGCTCATCAGTTAAGAGCATTGGCTGCTCCTCCAAAGGACCTGGGTTTGGTTCCCAGCTGACATGGTAATTCCAGTTCCAGGGTATCTGATGCCGCCTTCTGGCCTCTGCAGGCACCAGGCATGCCATGCACTTATGCAGACATATTTGCAAAATATCCATATTCATAAAGTAAAAGTAAAATTAAAAAATTTTAAACATAAAAATAAAAAAGTGAATTTTGTGACTTGGAAGCTGTAATGCCAATGTAAGACCGAGGGTAAACCTCAGATCTCAAACAAGATGGAACCCCAAGTTCCAGTATATCCTTTGTTCTGCTTCTCACCAGCCCATCAACATTTTCTTCCTTCTCATTAAGCTTTGATTCTACAGTCTATTGTTTTAACAGTATTCTTGCTAAAAACCTAACTGTCCAGTAAAAAGAACAATCCTGTATCACTGTTCTTTTACTTTATTATATTTCATTTTGTAGTGCTGAGGATGAAACCCAGGACCTTACACATGCTAGGCAAACATTTTAACACTGGGGGGATATACTCAGCCCTAATTTTTGTATTTGCATTAATCACAAAATAAGGTTACGGTATGTTTTAGTAAAGTTCCATGGAGCCAGCTTTGAATGGTGAGTCTGTGCTCATCACAACATGAAATTTACTACCCAATGACACAAACCAACTTCTACTTCCACTTCTCCGACAGCTACCGACTTTTTAAATGTCTATTGTTTGTTTGAGACAGGATCTTAAGTGGTAAGGCTGGCCTTGAACTCACTATGAGCTGTACTCCCAACCCTCCGGCACCCACCTACCTGCTCTAGTAATTCTATATGCACTGCATCCTCCATTAAAAATTATATAGCCAAATATCTTCCTTTTGGACTCATAACAGGGCTTGTACTTTCAATTACTTCAATTAAAAAATTACGTTTTTTAAAAGCAAGATTCCTCTACTTTAAATAATCCTGACTTTTCTTTTAACATACAAATCTTAAAAGCATCACAGGACAGTTGACTGAGGAATAAACAACATCCTCCATTTTGGAGACAGTTACAGACCGCCACAGGAAGATGTCTGTAATCCAATCTGAACACTGTCACACCTCCTTCCATAACACAGATGTGAAAACTAACATGTTACAATTAGCTAATATAAAATCAATATACTGTTCCTTTGTAAAGGCAAATGATAATGCTGGGCTTATAAAGTACTAGTTCCTTCCTAAGAGCAACATTTCCAATTTCTAATAATAATTCTTTTTTTTTTTTTTCCTTTTTCCCCCAAGACAGGGTTTCTCTGTGTAGTTTTGGTGAGTGTCTTAGATCTCTTTTCGTAGACCAGGCTGGTCTCAAACTCAGAGAGATCTGCCTGGCTCTGTCTCCTGAGTGCTGGGATCAAAGACATGCAACCACCACTGCCCGTCAATAATTCTTTAAGTGCTTGATGGTTGGTAAACTAATTTTAGGCGTGGCTGGAGAGATGGCTCAGTAGTTAAGAGCACTGGCTGCTCTTCCAGAGGGCCTGAGTTCAATCCCAGCAACCACATGGTGGCTTACAACCATGTGTAATGAGATCTGGCACCCTCTTCTGGCCTGCAGGGATACATGCAGACAGAATACTGTATATATAATAAATAAATCTTAAAAAAAAAAACACCTAATTTTAGGCATAAATGTCATATTATGTCTATGACATATAAATATAATTATGAAATTATAAATAAATGATTGTCGGAAATCATTACTTCGGAGTGAAAAATTGAAAATTGTCTCCAAGAAAAATCCACCAAAATCAAAGACCCTTCCTCCTAGTTTAAGCAGACTGTTTACTTTTACAGCAGGATCTGTGTTACAGCAAGCTGACTTCAGAATTCACCCAACTTAACTGTCTTTTCACAGCGCATAACTGAACCTTTCAAACCTTAAATTCCATTCATCTCATCTAGCCATTTATCCAGCCGGCA